>PVJX010011990.1:0-51978 GCA_004027295.1 Dolichotis patagonum | reverse complement strand
ACACATAATAAAGTCAAACAAAACAGAACAAAACCATTCCAAGCTGAATGAAAACATTCAAAGGCCTCAAAGCAATGAAATGGGGAATCATGATTACCATAAATTCTTATGTACTCTTAGCAATTCTCATACTAGGGAGACTATACGGTATTTACACATGTGAGTTTGGTTTATTTTGCTTATGAGTATGGTCTCAAGTTGTGTCCATTTATTTATTAATATCTCAATGTGATCATTCTTTATAGCTGAGTAGCACTCCATGGTATAAAAATGCCACAACTTTTTTATCCATTCCCCAGTTGATGGGCATTTAGGTTGTTTCCAAGATCTGGCTATTACAAATGGTGCTGCTATAAACATGGGTGCACATACATCACTGTGGTATGATGTTTTCAGATCTTTTGGGAATATGCCTAGACGTGGAATAGCTGGGTCAAATGGGACTTCCAAACCCAGCTTTTTGAGGAATCTCCAGACTGACCTCCACAGTGGTTGCACCCGTCTACACTCCCACCAACAGTGCAAAAGAGTTCCTTTTTCCCCACAGCCTCTCCAGCATTTGTTGTTGGTATTTTTTTAAATCCTTACCATTCTTTGGAGTGAGATAGAATCTCTGTGTGATTTTAATTTGCACTTCTCTAATGACTAATGATGATGAACGTTTTTTCAAATATTTATTTGCCATTCATATTTCTTCATCTGAGAACTGTGTATTCATTTCAGATGCCCATTTTTGGATTTGGTCTTTGAATTTCAAGGGTCTGATTTTTTTTAATTCTTTATAATTTTCTTTCTATGAAAGGTTGATCATGATGTGATTACAGTTCTGGTGGGACTTTTGATATCCATGGCTATACTGGAATGTCCTCTGACACTGCACTCACAGAATGTGACATAATGCGAGCCAAAGGCATCAAAGACTCAGCTTTGCCACATTCCACACTAATTCCAAACCTCCAACTCCAAATGTAGTTTTATAACCAAATAAACTAAAAAGGCACTTTTTTTGGCAAAAGCTAAAGTTTTTCTCACTTTATTTTATTTTTGTGACAAGTCTTTATGTGTTTATTTAAGCAAGATGGGTCAAGTTTTTATTGGAGTAGTCTGACTTTTTATGTAGGAATACAGTGGATATAAAGGAATCAACTTGACCATCTACATTAGATATAAGTCACCAGTTAAGAATATCCTTTTGTTTGTTTTCATCAGGATTACCAGCATAAGGCTCATTCAAGAAATTTTGCTCCCTAATCTATGTAACATGGCTACAAATAGCCCAATGTGAGATGGGCTTATTAAAATATAACACACAGCTAGCTCCCTACAATTAAATAATAATTTGAAAAGCATTGCAGTTTGCTTTTATGTGTCACCTTCTATGAACCCACTCTACCACAAGAAAAGAATAAGTAGGAAGAGAATAAAGGGATGGAAATAGACTCAAGTTTTCATAATTTAGGTTTCATTATGAACTTGGACAAATTTTAATGTGTATTCTTTTTCGTACTTGTTTGGAAATACAAATGCAAGCACAATGTTAGGATCATAACATTGGTTAACAATTTCTTAAATATGTTATTTTGGCAAATTGCGTGTGTCTTTTAAATTGCATCTTATTTCTATAGTATGTCTAGCATAATTTATGAATATAATGATAAATATTATTTGCATGGAAGAACAAAGATTTTCACAAACTTTTCATTACAAATGCTGAAAGGCAGGCAGAGAATCCAAGCATTCATTCTCTGAGTATTATTTTTTCAGAAGACAATCCCAAGAAAATTTTTTAAAAAGTCATGTTTTTCCTTTTGTTTCTTTGATGTATTATACAGACGGCCATGCTATTTTGGCTCTGAACTTGTAAATCATGATTTGTGTTCATTACTACTTCATGTTTCTTTTCTATTAAACAGAAAATAACAAATAGATTTTACATCTGAATCTCTCACAGCTGGTAAGTACGATAGTTATACAGCAAATTATCAGAAAATAATTTTGTACAGTGATAAAACACAAAATCAAATATTTGAAGACTAAACTGCTTCTAGGCTTTATCATTACATACTCTTTTAAAAATTCGTGAAAAGTGACTTTGCACCATAACTATTTTATGTTTCTCTAAACTGTTTAATCTGATCATAAATAATTTGATGCAAATTATAAAATGATAAGGAAGATATCAAATCATTTGTTTAAAATGACACTGTTAATTATAAATCTAAAAGATGGCATAGCTTTGATTTTTAATTGTAAAACATAATTTCACATTTTCCAGTTTTAAAATTTCTGAAAATGATTCATCGAGGTTAAACAAACTCAGGTGGAAAATGACAGCCTTAATGACAGCAATGACATAAAGCAACTTCAATCCAAAATGTTTTTTTCAATGAAATTATCACATAATATGTTTCAATTATTAAAGCTAATGAAGCAGAATATCTGTTGTCCAAGTTTACCACATGACACTGAAGCTCAGGTTAACAAAGTAAGAATAAACTCTCAAATTTATGGGTAAATATCAGATAGTGTAAATTTACCAGTACTTTCACACTACTATAAAATACTAGTTTCATTAAGATCTTCGGCAGCTGAGAAATGGAAAACGCTGAACATGAATTGTAGAACAAACTCACAAGTTTTTATTTGCTGAAACTTCTCCAAATCAAGTTTTTCCTCTCAAGCAGTTTGCTTATCTCTAAGATGGGTGTTACAGTATCTTCCCTATGGAGCTAATATGAATATGGAATGAGTTAGTAGGTACAAACATGAATTGTAAAAATATGTAAGTATAAGGAAACATTGTTAAAAGTTCATTTGGAAATCTTATTTTAGTTATTGATCTTATATAGAGTTAGCATGGAAGTGTCAATCCATTTATTTTGTATTTCCTTAAGCAAAAGGTCAAAAATTCCAATGATCACATCTAATATTTTTCATTTTTATATTAAATGCTAGACTTTGTTTTTAGTTTCCCCATTTTTGACATTGTCACAGTTTATTACTTCCCTGGTGAAAGACTTGTGCAGTCACCTCAGACTGGCATTGCAGAAGCTGTACGTCCTTGGTCTTTTTGAAGCCCCAGTGTTGGGTTTTGCAGTCCCCCTCACTTTCTTCCTTCTGTTCCTGCATCCCTTTCTCTGTTTTACTGAGGTCTTTGCCTTCTCACGTGGCATGTTTCTTGCAAGTCTATGTATGGGTTCATTTTTCTTCGCATCATCCATGGAATCATAAATCATGCCAAAAACCAGTTGGCTTGACACCACCAAAATGAGTTCAGAATCCAAATACAAAAACGATGTTTCATGTGGTCTTGTGCATTTTGGTGAGTTTTTCTTGAATTTGTGTCTTAAGCACTGTTGGTTAAGGACATCAGTGACCATTTATTTTCTTTAAGTGGTTGGTTGGTCATGAAATTCTGGGTCTGGATAGTTACCGTGTGTTATGTATTAAAAACCGGTGGTTTGTTTAATGCCAGAAGGATTAAATCAGCATGGTGCTGAGCGCAGATGTTCCACTTGAGGAGGGTTGCCAGCATAGAGACATGGAGAAGAAGAGCCAGGCGTTGTGGGTTCTCCTACGTGTTGCTGTTTGAACCATTGATTCTCCTGGAGGAGCTCATCATGACTAGCTTCCCCATTGTGAGTTCCACCCTCGTCATTGGAGGAGCTCGGGGCCTTGTTGGTGAGAGTAGCTGTGGTTCACTTTGGAGGAGCTCTGGTCCTTAGATCAAGCATCGCTTCCTGGCTCCGGAGGGGAAGATGTGTGTCCTGTAATCTCCAAGACAAACTCGTCATGCTGGCTTTCTGGCATGTACTCAACTCTTCTTACCTTCAGAGGATCTTGGTGCCTCCATGTCACTGAGGATGGCTATGGTGCTTTTCAGGACAGCCCTGGTTTTGAGCATGACTTCTTGGCTCCAGCATAGAAAGCTCAACATACCACCATGGCTCCCTCACCCCACTGGCATAAACTTTCTAGTTTCCACCACTGAAATTTGGGCCTTTCCAGCCCAGATCCATAAGGCAGACTGGTGTGAGTCCTTTTCATGGGCTCTAGACCTCCAGTTGGACTTGTAGAAGGCATTGTCATGGGCTCTACGTTTTCATATGGATTCATGCAGGACATTGCTGAGCGGTTCAGGCCTTTGGCTGAATATTCTGGGTCTTTAGCGTTGTGGATAAATTTCCTGCACTTTCTTGTGTTAAACTCTGGGTGACTATCCTAAAATAATAATACGAATTCTGTGTCCTGATTCTAATTATTCTCCTCACAACCCCTGACTACAACACCATGTCATTCATGATTACAAGTGCCCCTCAAGCATACAGGGAGAAAAACACCACCCCTCCTTTTTTGGATGTCGTCTCATGTGTTGCCAAGGTAGCTTTATATTCTTTGCCTCAAGTGATCCCTCTTCAATGTCTTAAGGAGCTGAGATTATAGGCACACACCACTGTGCCTAGCTTATTCATATATTTTTATTGTTGCCTATTTCAAGCAATCTGAATCATCTTTTGATTTAATAGATATGGTGTTGGAACCTGAAGGTGTTAAACATATATTTGATCTATTTTAATACCATATTGAGCCTCTATTATTAAAACATTTCTTAGTGTGTGTGCTTTTTCTTAGCTTCCTTCACATTTTATCCCTTGTTCTTTGCTGTATTTAGCTCTAATGAAATAATTTATGAAAAAGAGCTATATTTGGTAGAGTTTTTAACATGCTTATTAATGATTTATGATCTTTCCTACATATGTGTGTTTAACATAGTTTTTCAAGGCCAATTTTTTTCTATATTTTAAGAATAATAAGCATGACAGAAACATAAAAGCTTTATATTAATTTATAAAGATCAGTAGTGTACAAAATACTCCATGCCTAAAGTCACATCTATAGAAACTATCATCTGCAGGTAAATTTCAGGAAAATACCAAGGAAGGATTATGAAAAGTAATAACAAACTGAAAATTCTCTTTCAGAACCACTCAAACACTTTACTATAATGCTTATTGATATAAAGGAATAGTATCTATATCTATAATGACAAAGGAAAATGTTATGCAAAATATTGACAGGTTCTGTTCATAGAAAGCTTTGGTCTTTCTACTAAGTAGCATTTTTTTCACCCTGTATATTACAGAATATTCTGAAATCCTTGTAGATTTATTGGTAGATTTATTGGTACAGCTAAAGGATTTTTTCTAATTTTTGTATTCTATGATATTCAAATGTAAAAATCTTACTTTGTTTCAATGCTGTAATTATATTCAGGAGCCATGTATATTGCCTTTACTTAAGAACACAGGCTAAATTGTACATGTTTAGCAAGAAGGAAGAATGTATGCGTGATGGACAAAAAATTGGAATGAGGTTAATGCTGTTTATGTTCTAGAGTTGTAAATTACAAGACAAAGAGCAATTTTTTCTCAGTTGAACCGTGGCTTAATACACCCTGTTTCTTTGCAACCAGCTACCTGAAATGTTTACAACCTAATAGTTTATATTGTGGAGTTCTTTATATTTTTAATACTCTTTATCTGTGTGCTTTTTTCTAATTCATTTATAGCAAAAGTTGTTTGAGAAGAATAAAAAAGGACAAAAAGACGGTATAAAGGCAGATATTCTGTGAATATTTCATCCAGGGGCATGTTGTAAAGTGTAGAAGGTTAGATCACAAGAGAAGTAATCTTTGTCATGGCATACTCAAGTAGAAAGTAGGTCATTATCCTTTAAAATGGCTGCTCAGACCTTGGCTTTTTAGCTTAATCTAAATGATACAGGTGATTCAAAAAATAGGTGCACTCAATGGGCTGCTTTCCTTCAGCTATCGTTCTGCAATAGTGCATAAACAATGGTGTGAATTGCTAAATAAATCACCGATGGGCTTATTGAAAACTTGGTGCAGTGTTCTGTGGATAGATTCTCACTCATTCTGTAAATGTCATAGAATACAGGCAAAGTTTGAAAATATTATACATTAGAAAATAGCACAGTCAAGTTTTTTTGTATTTAATAATACATGTTACAACATAATAAACTTAGCATCAGCAAGCTGTATAGATAGTCAAGATCGTATAAATAATTGACCATTTGCGTCCTAGGGTTCTTTCTTGGTACATGCAGGAGAAAGCCACAGTCCTTTCGCCAGTTCTGTGATCTAAGAAATAACCTGCTGGGTAGAATCATCATACTTTCTGCCTTCTCAAGCATCTTCTGGTAATAACACATACTTAAAGCCATGCAATTAGTCAATAAGACATTTTTAGTTAGCATATGACAGCCAATGAAAACCTTTCTGTAGAATTCAGCATTTGTTTACAGCGTACCTACCTTATGGCAATGCTGTGCCGAGTGCAGAATAAACCATACAAACATGGATGCTGGTTTGGGGAAGCTTACAAAGTAGAGGAGTAATGTTTGCAGGAAAAAGCAACTGAAATAGTGTTGTAAATGCTATGAATTCTATATAAGCATGAAAGGAGTCAAACTTTTTAAAGGTGGTTTACATCTAAAGTCAGATATCAATGAAGTGAGTGAGCCAAGCTAAAGGGATTGAGACCGGCTAAAGAGATGAGAGGGTGCAGGTGATTAGGAAGAGAGGGTACCCAGGTGAAGCAGCTTTGGTAAGTATCAGGAGGAAGGAAACATAATGGCATTTTTTGTCACATTAAGATGGCACGCACTTTCCTATGAGGTAATAGAGATGTGCCACTAACTAAAGTCTGCGTGGCAGGCTAATGAGGTAAAAGATCTGCTGCAAAATTATTGTATTTCTTTCTAAAAGCTCTATTTTTAAGTTCTGGTTTATACTTCTTTACCTTTACAGGGACAAGTACAGTTTCATGCTTCAATGGATTATTGCTTAGCGATTGGATAAAATTTCATCATTCAGACAGAGTGATGAGAGTTTGGTTTGTTTTCCTTATGTCATAATGGCAAATAATTAATATTTATGGAAATAATGATTATGTAAAGATTGATAGTGTGCTAAATCTTGTAGACATAATTATATTAAAGATAGCCTATATTCAATTACTTACAGTCTGTACAATATAGAGTGTCCTTATTATACCTCTTCTCTACCACTTGCAAGGCTCCTGAACACAGCATCACCAGTATACCACAATTAGAAGTGCTTTACTGCTAATCTGACTTCTGAGTTTCCTGTTTATCTCTCTTGTATCTTTTCATCCCATTATTATTACTCTCTAAGTAACAGGAATGGAGCAACTGATAATTGGAAAATGATTTTCTTTATCAAAATTTATTCAAGTAAAAATTACATACTTATTAAGACTGGAATTGCTCAGATGTTTCTGGAAATTGTATTTCCTCTAAGGTAAATTACATTATTGATTCATACCATCTTTATCTTCCCTCCTATACATTTTTGTAAAGTGCTTGGCAACCTGTCCAGATATTATTATATAGTATTATTATATATAGGAGAAAGAGAAATTGGGTGATAGTTCTTATGTGTAGGAGTACAGTACCTGTACCGGAAGGCTATGATAGCCATTTGAATACTGTCTTTGGAATTACCATGCTGATACAGGCTCTATTCAATGATATCCAAATCCTTATATTTTCTTAATTCTTAATTCTTTGTAGATTCTTTAATAATTATACATTTCTTAATTTCTTTCCAGATAAATGTTTAACTCCTTCCCAACAAAATACACCAGGAGATGTGCATATGTAGAATATACAAAAATGGAATTGGAGTTACACTCAGCCTTCAAGTCTTACCTAGTTTTCTGTCTCAGTTTTCATCCTGTCCACTTCCTTACCATTTCTAGCTTCCAACACCAAAAGTTCCTTCCTTATGTCTTATGAGCAAGGTCCAGCCTGTGCTCTAGTTCCGCATTCGCAGTCTTGGATCTCCTCTGTCTCCACTACATTCATCTCTCCGTATTCCTCAATCTGCTTTCTCTTGTTCAGAATTTTGTGCTTGTGTTGACTGTATTCCAGTGAGTAGACTGACTGTATTTCGCCTGCCATTTGTTCCCTCTACTAGAAGCCTATAGTTCCCACCCATGTATTTCCACAACACTTTTAAAAAAATAGATCATCTCAGAAAACAGAGCTGCTGAGGCTGGATTCAGCTTTGCCTCCTCCCATCAAATGAGTTGGACTAAAAATCAGGTAGAGTTTTGGTGGTAATGTATCATTTAAGGCTTCATCTAGACTTAGGTATTTTCTACCAATATGAGCTATCTCTTTAGCACTTGTTAGGAACAAATAAGGCAATTTTGAGTTCCAGGGTCACATTTTAAATCAGAAACTGGCATAGAGTTTTGAGGAAATATACAGAAGAATGCTCAGCCTTGTAATTGAGAAAGAGCAACGTAGTCCTGCTTTTAATCATAATATAAACCAGAGTCTGCTCTTTCTATGGAATCTTTGTACCTGTAGACTTCAAAAAGTAAATTCAGTGACAATTTAGATCATTCACATAGGAATAATTGATACAAATCTTAATACAGTTCACTCAATTCTATGAGAAGGAAGACATTTCAGATGTTAAAAAGTCAATCATTTCAATGTGGATTAATTTTTTGATTCATAACATTGCAAAAATTTTTAAAAAATTAACTATACAGATGTAAGAGAATGGTAAGCAGAAAAATGTCTTTAGTAATGCATTCAAATTTTAAGAAATAAAGATGAAGGTATTGCTTGGTGGTACAGCATTTTCTTAGCATGAATGAAGTGAAGGATTTGATTTTCATCATAGGAAATTAGGTTTATTTCATAAAATTCAATTTATTTTTTAAAATTAAGTTTATTTTTTAAGTGTCACATAAAACATAGAAAATTTACTTATTAGTAGGATACTATGGGATATTTAATCCATGTATACATCCATTAATGTTTAAACTGTGTTAAATATATCTCCTCAAGTATTGATCAAGAATTTTGGTGGAAACACTAAACTATTCTCTTCTATGTTTTTGAAAATATGCACCATGTAGTTGTTTCTATACTACCCTGTCTTCCATGGCACCTCATAAATTTGTAATCTGATGTATGACTTATAACCATTGATCAGCCTCTCAATCTTTCCTTCTCTTTACTTTGTCCAGAGTCTGATAAATACAACTTTATATTTAAAAATTATGTAATCAACTTTCATATATATCTCAAATCTGGAAGTGATCATGTCACTTCAGTTTGTAACAGATATTTAGAAGTTCTTTCTATAATTATTGCCTCCATCGTTTTATTATTTTGTTTGGTTTTGTTTGGTTTTGTTTGGTTTGGTTTTGAAAATGTATTGTGCTCAGAACAATACTCATTTGACGATTTGAGTAGCTTCAACTGATTCTCATGGCAAGCATAACTAATTTTGAATAGGCCTTTATCATAATAAGTGATGAACAATATTTTGGGACATGAATCTTTAGTGAAATCATCCAGTTGTAAGCAAAGCTACAATTCAACATTTTTCAGTACAAGAGCATTTCATTTAGAAATATCACAGACAGATTGCACAAGTATAACAATACTTTCTATTATTTAACAGCCTGTCTTTCATCCAGTATACTGAATGCAATTTAATTATCTTATACATATGTATTGTTACTACTGGAAACAATCATTTTTTTAAAAAAGTAATCAATGTTTCTCCCAATAATAATAATGTACTGAGTGTTGTAAAGTGTGAAGACAAGATTGTCTCCCAGGAAAGTCTTGAGATGTGGATGTAGCTCTTAATAAGTAAAGAGAGTTCTCCAAATTATAGCCTAAATGTATATAAGGATCCCATTCAAACCAGATATGCAGTTCTGCACAGAAAAAAACCATAACCTCACATGCATACGCTTACTCATATTGCAAGGTATTTCAGTGATATCAGTGAACCTCTGCACAAGAAAGAGAAGTTAGCTTAAATAATTTACAAATATTAGCACTATTGTACTGAGGCAATGAAGGGAAATTTGAGGGAATGAAGGATGAATGTATAGGGAAGAATGAAGAAATGTATAACAAACAGAGTCTTTGAATAAAAATAATGGTTATTAATGACAGAATCCTAAACCTGACTTTTTTTCAGTAACACTTTTTATGGAGTTCAGATATATTACATCTAGTAGATATTTGGTAGATATTTTGAGATTATTCATGTTTGGTCCAAATTCCAAGGATGCCATATTTTGGATATTAATACTTTTCTATTCCAAAAGCAGTTTTAATATAATACAGTTAATGTACAACCACCATAGAATGAAATCTAAAAAATAACTGAAACATTTATGAAGAGTGACAGTCTAAGAAGTGTTACCTATTAAATATGCCAAAAATTCACACCCCTTTTGCTTAGATTCCTTTGCAGAGTGCTGATTCACAGCAAATCACATCCTGAATATAATTCTTAAAAGTGTCAGCTTACCAGAGGTGGTAGTGCAGGCCTGTAATCCCAGACCTCGCGAGGCTGAGGCAGTATTGCTGCAAGTTTGAGACCAGCCTGGGCTACAAAGAGAGTTAAAGGCCAACCTGAACTGCATAGTGACACCCTGTCTCAAAAAGACAAAAAAGTGCAAATTTATTTTGTATGTCACTAATATATTTGTTTTATGGAGAAAAAGATAGGAAAAGTGTCCTTTTCAAGGGAAAGGTATTAGTTATGCTCTAAATGACCTTGTTTCTGACCCATGTAGACATTACAGTTGGGCGGGTATAGTCATGGATGTAGGGGTGTGTAGTTCATATCCAGTGCTTAGGCAATCAGAATTGCCATCCTACATCTCCCAGTAACTTTCCCAACATCTGGCTGATTTCCCTGTATCACTCCTTTGAAGAGTTGGAGAAATTTTCCTCAGGTATTTAATTTGGAAAAGACCCTACAGTGCTTATGTATTTGTTAACTTACCCTTATCAGCCACTCTACAGAAAGGTAGTTCTCCTAAAAATAAAAATAAATCAATGAAAATAAAACAGTAATAGAGACATTAAATCACATATCTTCACCAATGGCAGTTTCTTGCAACAGGCACTTTTTCTTACCAGACTTCATGAGTCACAGATACGGCCATGTCCTTGCTCTGTTTTTACCATGAATTTTATTTCTTATTGTAACTTATGCTGGACCTAAATCTCTTCATCTAATCAAAATTCCAATGAGTTGAGAAAGACGGAGAAGAGATGGAAAAGTTTTCCCCTTCCCCGGCTTTTCAATTTTAATCTGCAAGTGGGAGTCACCCACTTTTATGTACTCGCCTGATCACAAACCTGCCAACTGCCTATGATACTGGATCATTCACAATACAGTATTCTCCCATACACTCGGCCTCAACTATTGGTAATGTTTATTCTACCAAATAGTACCGTCAAAACACTGGACTTTCTCCACAATCTGCTCCAGGCACATTTAAAAACATACCATCAGTATCTAACTGGTGACATGGAAAGAGTGTTAGAGGTTTTATTTTTGTCTTTCCATTCTCTGTAGTATATAACATATTCCTCTTTTAAATGCTGCATAATTTCAACTCTCAAGTCTGTAGTAATACCAGCAGCAATTCCATTATCAGTAGTCCACCTCTAGAAAGAGAAATAGGATGTTATATTTTTTTGATTCTGCTTTGTAGCTTTTCTATTACCTACTCATATTCATACATTATAAGAAATTTTACTAATAAAATGTAGCAGGCCATTAATATTGTCTATTTAAAAGTAATATTCTGATAAACATCATAAACTTATATTTTAAAAGCACATAATGACTTAAATATCTAATATGGTACCTTAATATCATTTCATAAGCACATTACAATTTTCATGTGTAATACGAAAATTTCGAATGTACCTGAGTTATCAATGAGTTATCCACTATAATATAACATATTGACCTTGCAAAAATATCAGTTACCTTTGCAAAGTAAATAAATCAATCCAAAAATATTTTTAGGTAATTTTCTTTCTGATGAATCACTTTTCAACAGATTTCCTATTCACTAAGTTGAGGACTCGAATAAAAGTGATTTGATTTCTCTTCTGTTAAAATATCATATGTTCTTGATCCTGGGAATAAAGGTAGGAGTAACAGTATATTCTGTGAGGTCAATTTGAAGAAAATATAAACAATATTTCATATCTAAAAGTTCATAGCACTGTCAAATTTTACTTTAAACTAATGACAAACATGTTCATGGGCTGAAAACATTTTAGCATGAGTTGATCTAAAAGATGAATGTGATACAGATCCCACAAAGTTAAGAGTCTGTCCTCTATCATAATGGAGGGCAGAATGGCAAAAAGACAAAAAAGGAAAGCAATACTATAGAAAGGTTATTGCAATGTCAAAGGAAGTGTTCACTTTGGGATATAACTCTGCAGTATGTCTCATCATGGTGCCTTTAGAGTATTAACAATTCTTAGATCTAGAAATATTACCATGACCATGACCGCACAACTTTACTTTAGTAGGAGGTAAACAAAACTTCACACAGTGATCCTCTTGTTTCAAAATGCAAACTACGAAAACATTTACACCTAAAATTTGCAAATGAAAAGCAGTTTAGTTGTTTGAAATAGGAAGCAGTCAATTTTTGCTCAGTCATGGAAAATTACATGTTTGTATAGATGAAATGAAAATCTTAAC
This sequence comes from Dolichotis patagonum, assembly GCA_004027295.1. Taxonomy (NCBI): domain Eukaryota; kingdom Metazoa; phylum Chordata; class Mammalia; order Rodentia; family Caviidae; genus Dolichotis; species Dolichotis patagonum. The sequence continues at coordinate 39,371 of PVJX010011990.1, read as the reverse complement.
TTGGATTTATTACAAAAGTGCTTTCTTCATGAGTGCTAATATTTTGTTTATTTTCTTAGCAAGACCTGAGTAACTATGGGTTTAAGAATTTTGATATTAAAAATTATTTAATCTACTTGTTTTATCAGCATTTTAAACATGTAGCCTTTTTCTTGAATTGCTCAAACATAGTCTCTGTGAACCAAAAGGAAATATTTCCTTTTAAAGAACTTGATTCTGAATCATTGCCTAATAGTTGCCTCAAATTTGCCAAACCAGTGAAATTTCATGTTTTAAATTATTTTTCTTCCCTATAATTTGAGGGGATCAAAAATGTCTATTGCTAGTCATTTGAGCATCTTCTTGGCTTTCTCGTAGTCCTGTGATAAATACAAAAACTCTGCATCCTTTAAATGCATACTGTTGACCTAAAAGTATGTCTTTCTGAAAATATTGGGAAAATATTTCTCCTTATTTTTGCATTCATTGTGACATTTGCTGGGATGGTTCTGTAGCACTATGAGGTTTGGTGAATGGTAGAACTATTGCAGCAAAATACTATGTACTAGGGCTGCTCAGATGGGTGGTGAATGTTTAAGTTTAAATAATTGTTTACAGTAAGAGACATACTGCCATCTGTCCCTCACAAAATAGTCTTCACTTTGAATACAAATGTACCATCATTCTTTCCACTTTGAAAAGAGGTTCTGAAAGGTCTTTTTTTCCCTTAAGTATCTTCACGAGATGTGATCAAAAATATGTTTAATGCTGGTGCTGAATACCATCTAATGAAAAGGCTCTTAAAATACTATAGTGTCTCCATATCTACCCTGGCATCCATGTACCTATAGACTCTACCAAATTCAAAATGACCATGAAATGTGCTTTGAATTAGTTCAGCAGATAGAGACAGCCGTAACACTCCAAGAGAAGACAGTTATGAAGAGGACTTTCAGAACTGTATTAGAAAGGAGCTAGATGGATTAAATGTATGTGAAGTGTGGTGGACTCTTCTTGGGAGAATTAATAGCAATGTGTCTTTTAGTGTAATAATTATTTTGTAATTTAAATATTAATTATATTTTTCAGTCACACTTTGTATTTAGATTATAGGATACTGGAACAGTGTTGGTCAGTTTTCTTGTTGCTGGACATAATACCTGACATCTAAAATGATGAGAAATCTAACTTGGGTCACATTTTAATAGAGTTCAGTCTATAATTGTCTCTCTTCAAGGGAGTAAAACATCATGATAAAAGAATGTGATGAAATAAAGCTGCTTAATTCATGGCGGCCAGGAAACAAAGCACGGAAACAGTACCAGATAGGAAGGAGCCAAAAAGCAGATATAATCACAGCTTGGTGACCGAGCCAGGCATATCCAGAAGTGTGGTTTTCTAATCTACTAGGCATTTCTTACTACACTCAAGTTGACACATCACATTTAACAGACATAGACCATTAGTCTCTGTTGTAAGTCTATCACCTATTCTCCAGCTACTGTAACCAAAATAAGATGACTTTTCGTAGTGTGATGCTTTAGTCTTAATGATTAAGGTCAGATTACTACTGAAACGCCAGATTAAGCGTTTACCAGTTTTGTCATTCATTCCTTTAAAACATATTTGACTCAGCTATTGGCTGATTATTGTGTCAGGACAAGGTAAAATTCATTCTGTCTTTGATTTTCTAGTCTTTATTCAGCATAATGGGCTCTTCTTAGATATCACCTATCGAATAATGGACACCACTTTAGAGTCACTTTATAGCTCATGATCATATGCATTGTGCTTGAAAAAGTTGTTCTCTACAGTCACCAAGATTCAGTGGTTTAATTTGTTTAGAAAAATCTTAAGTTGTTTTATGTTTGTAAACTTAAAATCTTTCAAATGAAAGTAACCATAACTCTAGGACTCTGGTATACCAGGAAAAGAGAAGCTGTGGTCCCAGCACATGACTTGTCGTCTTATGACCTCATTGAATGAGCAGAGCATGTTTCATGAGTTCGTGACCTAGCTCTTTGTCTTAGTGAATTTTCTCATAGCTGAGACAAAATACCTAACACTCAAAGTTAGAGGATGAGAGGTCATAGTTTTTAAAGGCTTCAGTTCATAGTTAGCTGGTTCCAAGTCAAGGTGTCATGGCAAAGGAGAAAAATTTCATGGTAGGCAGAAAGCAGACACAGCAAGCACAGAAGTAGGAAAACCACAGGCAGTGGCAGCAGCCATCTTTGTATTCCTTATGTTTTATCCAGGCTATACAACCTTAAAGTAAGTAGTGCTCATACACATGATGGGCCTTTCCATTACCATACGGAGAAGTATAACTAATCAAGCAATAGACTAATTTAGTTATCCCGTACCCTTGATCCTAGCATAACACATTTAATCCCAGCATCCCACCATGTACATCCATCTATGATCACATGAGACTCTGAGAGGACATCAGCACAGAAGCTCTAACAATATCCAAACCAGACCCTGTGATTGGAAGGGCTCCAAGGTGGTATCTTATGTTCTATTGCCATGATCCCAAACTTCTTAAAAAATTCATCAAATAATTTGCATTTTGTTAGTTAAGTTTATTGTAATAATAGAATGTGCACCAAAATTTATATGAAAAACATTTTCAATTTGTATACTTGACTATCTACTTACACTCCTTGGTGTTCAGAGTTTGCTGACTCCGTGGAGACTTCAAAGCCACTCCTGTCCCACACACATTCTAACACAAAGGTTACCATCCCTGCACAAGGAAGGGCAGCATACATTATTTTTGTTTTGTAATTCAAGCAATGAATCAAAAATATCTTAAACCAATTGTGTGCAATATTTTCCAAGAGTCTCCAAAATACATTATATTATTTATTAAATTAGCCTTGACACTTATATTGTAGTTTAGTTGGAAGTTTGATTCATAGGTGATTTCAATTTTTAATAACCCTCATTTAACGAGGTTTATAATTCATTGTATATTTTAAAAAGTCCTACAAGAGTGCTTATATGAGAACTGTACATGCAGTTAATACCTTGTTGTTAAATTTTGTGCAGTGGCTTAAAACCAGGGCCCCATACATGCTAAACACATGCTGTACACTCAGCTGTACAAGTATCATATAAAAATTTTTAAATATGTTATTTTTGCACATATGGGTATACATATATATGTATATATATACATATAAAATTTATTTTCTGTTGAGTTTTCCTACCACATACTTGATTTTTAGACACATCATAGGTAACATTTTTAAGAGAAACAATAGCTCAAATAGATTTATATGAAAATCTGCACTCTCCGTCTTAATTTGCATACCTAAAACCATGGAAATCAACATTCCTTCTTTCTTCGTTTACTTTTTGTGAGAATTACCATCATAGCTCTCTGACAGTGTTCTTATTGAAACATAATTCCAAACTGAGTTCCTACCCAGATATGAAGATTTTGCTTTCTTACTGTGCTTCACAAGTTTTGACAGTACATTTACATTTCAATTTTTTTGTTACTTTTAAAATTTTCGTAATACATAAAACTTTTATTTTTTTTCTCTATACACTTCAGTCAGATACCTGTACCTTTTCTCTCTAGGAATTTCAGGAGTATCATGGCTTTTACCAATAAATAAATTTTATTTATTTTTTCTGAAACCAGAATGAAGTTCCTACAATTCATCATCTGATTGTCATTAATTAAGCATGTCTACTTTCTTGTGGAAGTATAAATATTTTAGCCAAGTAATTTGCTTGGCCTTTCTTTATTTAAAGCCAAGTAATGTTCTTGGCATTTCTCCCCTATTCGTAAGTCATGGCAATGCTCCATTCAAGAGAATATCCTAGCAGGGGATTTAATCTTCTAAGTTTATTAAGTGTTAGTGGCTCAGAAGGTGTACTTTTATTTTGGTAGTCTGCCATCTTGAATCAAAACAAAGCATGATGTGTAGCCAAAAATTACATAATATTGTGTTTCAATCAACACTGCATGTTACTATCTCGTAAATTCGCATCAGTATGAAACTAACAAATTTCTTAACTTAGAGAATACAACTGTATTAGAGGCTTAGAGAATACAACTGTGACTTAAAAGATAACTTCCTTGCCCGTGATCTTAGTGAGATGAGGGATCTAGAGCTTCGAGGAAAATTGGCCTTTGGAAATACAGATATATTTTCAAGTGTCAGAGGAATAATTAGGCAACAAAAATTTGCAGATTTTGTAGTTGGAATCTGATTTGAGAGAGTTCTAACTATAATTTTAAAAAACATTAAGAGGGATTGTTAGCTGAGAAAGTGAGGTATAGAATACATAAAGTCATATGAAAATAGCAAATACATATATTGAAATGTTTATATGTAAACATTCCATGCCAAAACCTTGAAAAATGCATAAGAATGTTCATCATCAAGGTCTAAAACATTATGATATAGTAATTATGAACAAGAATGGGAAAGAATGGAAAGAAACTATCCCCTATACTCTGTATAATTACATATTTGACATTTTAGAAAATACCTACATTTTGTGTTGCCTTTACAATTACAAAAGGAAGCTAAAAATTTGTTTTAATAATGTTGTAACCAGTTAAACCAAGTATGTTTTTGAGTTTTCAGATAACTTTTAATTCTGAAGTAATTTGTTATGTATTTTAAATTACTTCCTTTATTTCTAGGAATCATTATTACACTTAAAGCTTTTTTTGCACTAAAACCAAAAACAACTGACAAACTAGGTTGCTTTGTTTTCTACCACACAGCCAATATTTTATTTCAGAAAACTGTTGAAAAGGAGGCTAAATTACTATATCTAGGACTCATAGCTGTTCTGAGTGTAGCAATAAAGACCATAGCTATTTTAAATAATTTCTCTTTCCAATTAGTGAAAGCATCTTTTCAAAGTTTCAGTGACAAAGAAGAAAAGCATTATCATAGAAGTAGAGATTATTTTAATTTTATGTGTCTTGTGTAAAGTTTAAAACAAAGATACTCGTTTTATTTTGTACTTGTTACAAAGTATTGATTTCATTAAAATTTTCTGTGTTATGAAAAATTAATGAATTTGTAAGTGTATTTGACTCATAGTTTCCTGGTACATTCATTTATACATATTCATATGAGATTCTGCTTTTCACATTACAACTTATCCCTTATATGACACAGGAACAATCAACTAATAAATTGATTATTAATGTTTTTGTATATCAGAATCCTGTCTCTATTACAGATTGAAGCTGTTTAAACACATATTTAATACTTGTTTTACAATATTGACCTTCTTGCTACTTAAAATAAATAATTCTTACAGAATATTATATGTCTTTGCTATAAATATTCCTACATATACACAGGGAACTAAATGTACTGTTTTGGTTTATTGTAACTGTACCAAAAGTGCTAAATAAATTTTTAGAAATCTGCTTTCATGAATTATTTTGTAGCTAATTCAGAAAAAAGAAAATGTTTTGAGCAATTAATTCTATATGTACTGTTGAGATTTTACAAAAGGTAATGGTGACATTGGGAAGGTAGACAGTTTTTATTGAAGATTTCAAGACTACTAAATTTGGAAGACATTGAAGAGAGGACCAAACTAATAGCTGCCTTCCTATCACATAAGCCTAAAGGCAAAACTGCAAAACATTTTAAAATAGGATAGCAGACAAAAATTAAATGTAATATTTCATGACTTAAAATTTAGAACTTACATGCATTTCCCTATACATTTGAAAATCATTCATTATTGAAGCTACTATGAATATGATATACATATGCACATTACTTTTATTTACTCTTAAAATACAGCCTCATCAAATTTAAAAAGGAGGAAATGTTGTCATTTTTATTTTTCAATATGCTAAACAGATACAGTTTTTTAGTCATTTTTTCTCCTTGTTTTCTCTCATCCTGTATTCTACCTACATATTGATTATTTATTTATCATCTGTCACTTTACTGATTTAAGTGTGGTCTTGTTTAAAGATGATCCTGTATATTCCCCTTCCTTTTTTTCAGTTGATCTACATTTAAAAAAAATTTTTTTACTAGAAACTTAAAATCTGCTCAATATTTGTGAAAAAAGAGGCTTTTCCGTTGTTTATACAGAAATAACCTGCTTAGATACCTTTGCATCTCATTTCACCGTGTCTTCCGAACTCACTCTGTGACTGTAAGAGTCTGGCTGGTAGCCATTTTGTGCTCTTCAGCTGTAGCCTAGAGGAACATTCCAAAGTGTGAGGGAAAAAAAAAGAAAGAAAAAATATTCTTTATTTTTTAAGAAGTAGAGTTGCAAAAGCCTAGGAGAGATTTTTTTTTTTTTTTTGCTTCACTAGTGTTACAAAACTGACTTGTTTGTTGAAGAGTATATTTTTGAGAATGCAAACATTTGAGGAAATGTCAAAACAAAATTTGATATATGCCTGAAAGCGTGGGTCTCTTCTCTGTCTCTCCTATACTTCTATACTTAGTTAAAAGCACCTCTAAATATATTGCATTATAAGCCACGCCACATGAATCCAGTTTTATAAGTGCTCAGTGGCAGTTACCCTGAACTATTGCCATTTTCTCAAATTTTCCCTTCTTTAGAGAATTCCAAATCAATTCAGTGTTTCAGTGAAAACATCAATTTTCCTCAGAAATTACAGAAAGATTCTCATTCTAAACTGTACTCCCTCTGCTATGCTGAACACTGCAATTGTATGGACACCATCAACTACTACAACAAATAGGATCCTCAGTTGTAGGAGATTCACTAATTAGAATTTTGCAAGAGTGAAAAATAATTTTTTTTCCTGGCTAGCTGATATCTATATTCCCCAATGATTCAGTGACAATGGTACCTCTCTCTTACGGAATCTGTGCCACCCTAACATGAAAAAATTAACCCTGTTGAAGGCATATTTGTTTGAACAATGAGTGACACATATCATTTCGTTTCTATCCAAGTATGAAATCTAATCATACAGATAGGTGTGATTCAGAAATGAAATCTCTGCAGGACTACAAAAAGGTCTCAGTAACAAGAACAACCCATTGACTGGGAAATAGAAGTGTCGAGTGAACAGTTTATTAATATGGGTAATCATTAAAATTTGGAAACTTCATAGGAAAAAAATAGTGTTTCACGGTCTGTGACATATTGAAAAATTCATGTAAATTTATTCAACTTTGACTACCTGGTAGATAGTGAGCAATGTCTGAGTCATGATATGAAACTTTAATTCTAGTGTAACTTTGAATAATGTTGAAAATTTTATTTTATGCATCTCCACTAAATAATAAAAATAGTACTTCCTTCTCTTCTATTTTAATTTAGAATTCATAGAACTTTTCTAGCAAAAAATTTTTACCTTATAATTGAATGTATGACTATGTTAGCTTCATATTACTAAAGACTGTTATAGAACTGGAATTTGATCACTGAAATTCGATCAAGCAATTACAACTTTAATTGAATTTTAAATCTTGTTTTCAGATAGTCATTTGTAATTTTGCAGAGGTGGACTCTTGTCATGACTTTCTAATTACCTTCCATAATGGCAAATGCATATGTACAGCCAATGTAGGAAACTGTTACTTATATATCACACCAACAACTTTTGTTTTTCATTTATCATATTGCCCTAACACTCAGTATGCTATAATTAAGTCAAAATGTCAACTACTAGCATAAAAAATGAGAGGTAATATTGAAGGTTAAGAACAATAGAAAATTAATGCAGCATACATGACTTATAGAATCTTTTTTTTTCCATTTTATTTTAAAGAGAATAAGACACAAGAGGTCAGTACAGAGCAGATCAGAAGTGGACAACATAGGGAGCACAATACATTAAGACAACCGGATATTAACAATAGCTATCATAATATTTCTTTCTCTGCTAGAGTTGAGCATAGTTTCAAATACAATACTATCAAACATAACAAAAAAGTATAAAACCATTCAAAGAGTGAAAGAATTACAGGGCATTCTGAACCGAATAACAGAGAATGATCAATGGATACTATAATATCTCATTTTCAATAAAAAATTTTGTTTATACTTTCACACATATTCAAATCCCAATAAGACACAATGTGATAGATAGAACCAATGGAAATAGAAGAATAGAAGCTTGGTAGGACTTCTAAGAAGGACGGTATTAAATCAGCAATAGCTGTCATAATGTTTTGTTCTCTTCAAAACAGCTGTTCATAGTATCACGTATAATAAAGTCAAGCAAAACAGAATAAAACCATTCCAACTGATGAATAAAAACAAGTCTTCACCAGCCCCGTGAACTGAACTTTTGGGGAGGTAGAAAGTAACCTCCCACTGTATCATACATCATTTATTAGGTTGAGGGAAGAATAAGTTGATGTGGAGAATAGTCCATATCTCTCTCAATTACTCATTATTTTCTTTGTGTATCTGGGCAGTGGCTTCTTTTGAGTTTACTTTTCTCCCAGTCTTAGATTTCTTCATCAATACCATTCACTAAACTCTTTAACACCCATTTGTAAAGACACTTGCCTTTTGGACTAAAAAACAAAAATCATGAATGAGTAATTGTTAAAGTCAAGGAAGTAGTATGGGTTTTTGAAATTGACCTATAAGAAAACATTTCTATTCAGACCCTAAAATTTCTAGTTATTTGAGTCTGAATGATTGAGACTTTAAGAAAATTGTAATAGTTTATAATTTAAAAGTGAGAAATCTCAAAAATATCAATATATAGTTCTTGTTTTTGTTGCAAACAGAGAGATTAAAAAGTCAAGATTCTTGGAAATCCATAGCAATCCTAGTTTTATTCATTGTACTTTGTTGGAAAAATTATTAGTCTTGATATTACATATATACATAAACATATTGCACATTTACTAACACTACTATCAAATGTGCATGTGTGAGCACACACATAGCCATAGAGGTGAATACATATATTTACCTTCACTTTTTAAAAAATGAAAATAAGTAATCTAGACATACAGAATTCTCTTGTGTAATTTTTAGGAATTTGCAGTGAAAAAACAAGTCTCATAAATCACTTTTGTTCATTCTCTGAGGATAATGTTTCACTGGGAAGACTTAATGTAAATTGTAACAATTTGAATAATTGTCAAAATATTATTAATTGATGTGATAAAAGTATCTTAATACCTAACAAAGACTTTCATCTTCTTAACTTTCAGACATAATATGAGATGTCTATTATATTAGCTGACACGATAAGATGTCTATCATATAGGTTAAATTTCTAATAATGAAAATAAATATGTCTATTTTAAGGTCATGTAATAAATACTAATCATAACAGTTTTTCATGAGTAAAATAGGAAACTCTGTATACCTGTAGCTGGTGCTGAGAGCAAGTCTAAAATATATGACAGACTTTAAGATACCAAGATTTCCCAATCATGTGAGGTAGTAGTATTCACGATAGTGTCTTCACACTATTGATACTTAAAATTTGCAAACATATCATGTTGATGGGATGTCAAAAGTAATATCTATTGTAATAACCACATATGGTTTTAAAGAAATTTTCAGTCCCCTGTACGAGCAAAGGTATGAGGAGGTCTTACAGAATCTTAGTGTTTGTTTCTTATTCAACTGGGTTTCTGTTCAAAAAGTCCTTGCCTAAAAAATAAAATCTGAAAAAATATTCCTTGCCTATGTTTATGTCTTTGAGAGTTCTGTCTACTTTATCTTTCAGCAGATTGTTTCTTTTTTAATATTTAGAGCTTTGATCATTTTGATTTTAGTTGTAGTACACGGTGACATGGACAGTTCTAGATTCAGTCTTCTGCATGTGGATGGCGAGCTTTCCCAACACCATTTGTTAGGGAGGCTACCTTTGCTCCACTGTTAAGTGAGGTCCTTTTGTCAACGATCAGATGGCTGAATAACGGGGGTTGTTTCTGTATCTCTATTCTGCTCCATGGATCTACATGTCTGTTTTGGAGTGAGCATTGTGCTGCTATTTATTGTTCTAGCTTTATAATACAACTTGAGACCTGAGACTGTGTTGTTTCCAGCTTGGCCTATGTTGCCTGAAATTGCAAAATTCTGGGACTCTTCTGGGTCCATGTAAGTTTAAGATTGCTTCATTCAGTTCCTTGAGGAATACTATTGGCAATTTGATTGGGATTACCCTAGGTCTATATGTTATTATTGGGACTCTGACCACGTGGACTACGTTGGTTCTGTCTATCCAGGAACAGGGTATATCTCTCCATTTTAATTGTCCTTTTTGATAACTTTTTTTCTGATCCCTGCAGTTTTCATAGTCATGGCCTAGCACTTCATCCATTTGGTTAAAGTTTCTTGATACTACTGAAAATGTTTTTGTTTTCCTAATTTCTTTTTGTGTATGTGTGAGTTCATTATTAGTCTACAGGAATTGTGTTTATTTTTGACATACTAATTTTTTATTCTTCTACATTGCTGTAGAATTTGGTTATTGATTCTAGGAGCCTTTTGGTGGAGTTTTGGGGGAGTGTTTCTGTAAGGATTATGTCATCTACAAATAATGATAATTTCAGTTTTTTCACTTTCTACACGAATTTCTTACCCTTGCTTGGTAGCTCTGGCTAATGTTTCTACTACTACATTGATCAGGAATGGGATACTGGACATCATTTTTTTATTTCTGCTTTTAGAGAGGAGAGCTCTCTAGTTTTTCTCTATTAAATATTACATTGGAAGTATGTTTGTTATAAGTGACTTTCATCAGATTTCAATCAGGTCCTTCTATACTATTTTTTTCAGAATTTTCATTGTCAGTGGATGTTGAATTTTATCAAAGGCTTTACCTGCATCTATTGAGATGACCATATGATTTCCATTCTTCTGTTTATCCTGTGTATTTCATGTGATGACCTTAGTATAATGAACCATCTTTGTATTTCTAGGATGATGCCTACTTGGTCATGATAGATGATCTTCTTGATTTGTTAATTTTTGTTTCCACTATGTCATTGAGGATTTTGATACTTATATGTTCATTAGAGAGTAGTTTTTGATTCTATTTTTTGTTGTATCTTTGTTGAATTTTTCACAGCTGATTACCTTCATTTGGTTTTCTTTCTTTCTTTCTTTCTTTCTTTCTTTCTTTCTTTCTTTCTTTCTTTCTTTCTTTCTTCCTTTCTTCCTTTCTTCCTTTCTTCCTTTCTTTTGTAAAAGCAACAATGAATTTGGCTCTTTTGCTTAGTATTTGAAAGAACTATCTCTTTATTTCATTGATTTTTTGTATTAATTTTAGACTCAATTTCATTAACTGCTGCTCCCATATTAATAATTTGCTTCTTTGTGGTACTTTTGCATTTAGGCTGTTTTTGTTTTCTAGGATACTTTATTGAGATGCATCATTTCATTATGATATTTATTTAAATTGGTCTCTTTTTTTCTGATCTGGATCATTATAGCTATAAACGTTCCTCTTAGAACTGCTTCACAGTGTCTTGTACTTGTGGTACTTCTTATGGGCATCATTGTTTCATTCCACATTATGCTTAAATTTTTCTTTGATGTACTTTGTGGGTCATTAATTATATAAGCATTTAATGTTTTTTTTACCCATGTGTTTGCAAAATTTCTGTGAGTTTTGGCCATTTATTTCTGTTAATAATCATGGATTAATTTTTATTATTGAATGGTAATGACTTATGTCACTGCAATATTTTTCTGTTGCTAAGCTTTTCATTTACTTCTCTTTTTAAGTGCTCACCTTACCTCATATACTTATTGCATTAAACATGTTGGAATTCTTGGTATAATTATGTTTCTTGAGGGTATCCTTGAGGTTTATCTTAAGCACTGGTTTGGAGGCCATGAATTTATAAGTTTCTCTTTGCCATGGAAATATCTTATTTCTTGATGAATTTTTAAAGATAATCTTGACGAATATATGAGTGTGGTTGGAAGTTATTTTGTTTTAGATTTTAAAACTTCCTATCACCTGGGATTTTAAATTTTGTGGTCTTCCCCATTGATGCTCCAGGATCTGCTTTGGAAAGCTGAAAAGCTTTGGAGTCATTTTGCTGCTTTGTCTTCTCATACTTCTATTGTTATTATTATTTTTTTAATATTTATTTTGTTACTCTTTGAATCTGTGTGCTAAAGTTTACAGATGAATTTGTAGCTAAGTAATTTTATTGCTTACTTTTCAATGGATTATTTTGGGTCAGGGTAACCACAGGCCTTGCCTCTGTGCCAGGAGCCAACCAACTCTGTTAATTTGTATGGCAGGGTACACCATAATTAGCCAAACAAAACAATTCTCCAGAAATGTGCCATCTTGAAACACAAAAATTATATTTATTGCCACAATTTAGACAAAAAGACTAACCAAATATTTATAAACAATAAATACTAAATACAATAAGTATACTACTGTTAATATTAGGAAATTATTTATCAATAAAAACACCAAATTAACTAAATATCAAAAGACCAATAAAACTTAATAGCAACACTATAAAGATGGATAAAAAGCTAATTTTTTAAATATTTCAAAAATAAAGAAAAAATGAGAACATAAAAATGAGAAGATAAATCTTTATAAGTGTAAAATAATATTAATAGATTTAAATAAAATTAACAAAATGCAAGAAAAAAGCAGAGAATAAAATATTTTAAAAAAAGAAAGAAAGTAGGAAAAAATGCAAACAACAAACATGACTCTTAATAAAGAAAAAAAAAAATTAAGTCCCGAAACTTCCTGTATTTTTGAAACTTCTTCTGAAGTACTAACGTATGAAATTCACAAAATATGGGGGAACAACAGTGAATCATCACTTTTAAGGCTTATTTTGTTTCCGTATTCATATTTTCACATGCAAATGCTGGATTCTGTGCTGCCTTTCTCAGAGAGTGTGGTTAGTCAAAGATTTCCGCCCGAGGCCTGGCAGCTCCTCTGTGCAAATCTGTTAGTTTATATTACCTTCTCCTGTTCCACAGGCCCCTCTGCCAGTGCACACCAAGTGGGGCAACAGTATAAGGCATCCATGATCCTGATTACATGGGTAGATAGGGAAAGCAAGTACTCCAGTGAGTTCTGTGCTGCACGTAGACTCCAAAGCAGAGATTCAAGCAGATGGGTGAGGTTAATGCCAACTCTTTCAGACCCAGTCACATCTTGAAGCCACACTTGACCAGTCTGGCATTGCAGGACAGGTTCCTATGTCCTTCCTGACTTGAGTTTAAACTTTTCTGTGGGATCTATGTCTAGCTGGCACCTTCTTTTTAACAGACTCTTGTGGCTGTCCTCTATTCAGTCAGTGTGATAGGGTGACACCAGAAACTCAGAAACATGGTTCTCTAGTTACTGTGTGACTCATCCCTTTTCAAAATGGCTCCCAATTAACGCCTCTCAAACATGGCAGGTAGTGTACTGGATTTCTTCTTCAGTTTCAGCCTACGTTGAGGAAGGACTCACCTTGGAAAACCCTACACTTTTTTTGAAGTTTACAATAGTCACGGACTTCTCTGTGGGCTAACACTGCCATTCTAGTCTTTTGTTTCTCTGTGGAGGTATTGACTGTCCCTTGACCTACCTGATGCAAGTGGAGACAGGTTTCCCTCCCTTGGAGCTTGAGTGAGCTGTACTGACTGCTTTGTTGTTTACTCTGTGTTGTGGCACCTGTCTCCAGCTTCTCTGCTTTTAGTTTTTTGCCAACTCTGTCCAAATTCTAAGAGACCTATTACTTTTTTTTCACTCCATCAGTTTTTGCATTTCAGGTGTCTCCAATCCAGGTGAGGCTGTATTCTACTACTGGTCTCCATTGTTTTGAATCTACTCAATCAATTCTAAATATTGTTTTGATTCCAAGGGAAATTATATAGCAGATTCTACTTCCTTGGTAAAAAGTGGCTAATATTATACTGAGTGCAATTTGGCTGGAGCTAATGAATCAAATTCAGAGTTGTTTTTCATTCACTTATATATAGATTTTCTGAGGCATTCAACAAAATTTACTCAAAAAGAGTATTTTAAAGCACATGATATTCATAACCATATTCATCAATAATGATGGTTTATAAACTTGATCCATAAGTTGCAATAATCAACCTAAAATAAAAGAAAATGACAATTGATCAGTTAAAATCAGAAATGAAATTCAGTTAGTTTAACAAAATACCTAAATTTACTTCCAAAAACTATGAAAAGAAAATGCTGATAAGTAATTTCACACTATTCTATTTTAAAACAATTATAAAATGAGTAATAGAAATATGCATGCATATTTGTTTCATTTCTTTTCATGCAGATCTATAGAAAATTACAATATTGATACAATGAAACTTTAACTTCATTAATCTTCAATAAGCCACATTTTCTTTTTTTTTTTTTGACCTTAACATATCTTCTAAACACTGGAATTTCTGCTACATAATTACACTACTGCATGTCAAATGCAAGAAATTGAGCTTTGATAATATAATTTTAACTAGCAAATATTTTCCATGAAAGTTATTCTAAATGTCCCAATAATATCCTTCATTACTTTTATTTTAAAATGTAATCAAAATCACAAACAATACTTAGTTGTTCTGTCTTTTTAAATCTAGAATAGCACCTGCATAACCTTAAAATATTTTTCATGATAGTCATAACTTTTTTATTGTCTAGGCAAGCTGTCTTATGCAATGACTCACAGTCTACATTTCTCTGATTTTTTCAAAGTTAAATTGAGGTTCAACATTTTTTAGCAAGAGTATTAACTACTTGATAGTGCACCCAATATAAAACATACTATGGATAATTCTAGCATTGATCACAAAATGGTGTTTACAAGGTTTTTCCATTTTACAGTTACCTTTTTCTGTTTACTATTAATAAGATCCATGTAAGCATCTGTGGGTATATGTAAATAAATTGTACCAGTGTAACATTTGTAAATAGTTATACACGCAATGATGATCTTTGTTAGCACACAGCATTATATTGATAGTTGTCATTTCTCAGACTATCATTCTTTCTACATATTTGCTAAAATATTTCTGTTCATAAGAACATGTTCTATTTTCATCTTTGCATAATGGCTCTATAAACTTGTAATTTCTTAATTCAATGTCTCCTAGTTTTATACAAAATCATGCAAACTTTATGTTTTTGTATACACTTACAATAGAAAATATACAGCAATCAGAATGAATAATGTCTAACACAATGTAACTGTCACAAAAATAATTTTGATGAAAATAAAGCTGATACAAAAGAATAATTCTTTGAAATATTCCATTTTATATATTTTAAGAGTGATTTGAAATGCTGTGCTATGAAAGCCAGGAATCTAGCTACCTTTTAATGGCATATGAGTATTGTTTCTCTTGTTCTTATAATGTTATGTTACTTGATTTGAGTTGCGGTTTAAATAATATGTTCTGATAATGTAAGTTCACTAATCAAATCCTTTTTATTTTTATTTTTTTAATGCCTTTTTAAAATTTGTGCTTTTGGTTTATATATTGTACATCTTATTTTAAATGATAAAAATATGAAAAATGTGACATATGTCTAAAATATGAAACTCACTTGGTTTAAGCTCATTCTTTTACCTTCTTACCAGCAGTCATTAAGCAATTTTGTTTATTTTGATCTAAAAGTTTATTATATTTTCAACATCCATTTTCTTGCCCTAGTCTACAATTAGCATTTTTCCAAGGAGTTCTGATTCCCTTTATAAGACAAGTTCTTGCCACTAAGATTGCTCAGTGTTATTGAAGTGTCATTATTTCTAGATCCTTGAGTGGACAAACAGAGCTAGAACACACACACACACACACACACACACACACAATTTTCCTTAATTCTGAGGTCGGACTGATTTGTGATGCAAATTTTCAGCATTTTCTTCTCAATTTTTCCATCTCTTATATGTTTTTCTTCTCCTCCAAATGAAATTCTGATTCCCAACAATATCAAGGTTAGGCTACAAAAATAAATCAAAGTAAGATTCAGTGAATATCTCACTCTAGATTCTCTATTTCTCTCTGCCTTTGTCTCTTTTTTTTATTTCTCTCTCTTCTCTTCTTTCTCTCTGCAGCAGTATGTACTTACAGCTTGTGTTCAGAGTTTTCTCACTGAGCATTCACAGATTTTTTGTTTTTAATTTTTATATGCTGAGATGGGTACTTGGTACATCATTAAACTGTCCAAACTTGGGTCAAACTTTCAGTCTCTTACCTCAGAATCTCAGATTTTGCAATTACACGTATGTACTACCATTCCTGATTTCTTTTTTGGTCACTTTAATAAATAAGGTTATCTATTGTCAGAACATGTGGTAACACATTTATGTACCATTTTCATCTTTCCTCACAGTTGCTTCTGTCCTAAATATGAAAATCAATGCAACATTTCTTGCCATTACTAATTTTCCAAGTTTTTCTCAATTCTCATTTGAATATAAACATGTTTTTCTATTCCCTAGAAAGTACTTAAAGTTTAGTATTATCTTAATTCTTGCATGCATACATATGTTTAATGTAGACTGCATAATAGAAGAAAATATTGGCAGCATATTAAATTCTTGGCTGTTTTATATTTAAGTTTTAAATTATATTAATCAAGTGTTACCTTGTATGTACATGGTTTAGATAAGTGTGATATATGATGCAAACATGAATTTTATTTTGTTAGAAGTAATTCTTAATTTAACTGAATAGCCTAGATGTTTTTCTTTATCTGTATAGACTCCTCATTAGTAGTCCCAAAGTTGGCCTTTTAGATCATTAATTTAGATATGCTTTAAGGTTCTTAAATATGCTTAATTATGGCTTTTTGTTTTTCCAAAAGGGATTTGTTTGTTTTTTTGTTTTATTTTTAATAGAATAAAACCAAACCAAACAAAATAAAATAGAATAAAACCAACCAACCAAAAAAAAAAAAAAACCCACTGAAAGCAAGACAGGTCTGCAAAACAAGATAATAAACAATGGCTGCAATAATGCCTATTTTTATCTTCAAAATAGTTGTTCATACTATTAGATATATTAAAGTCAAACAAGACAAAACATAAGAAAACCAATCAAAAGAAAACAGTTAAAGTGATAGAGGATTTCAAAATAAGATAATTGGAAATCGACAATGGCTACCATATCATTTGTTATCTTCAAAATAGTTCCCCATACCATCAGACCCAATAAAATCAAATAAAATCAATCAAAACAAAACAGTGAAGGTGATACAGGACTTCAAAACAAGATAATAGGACATCAACAATAGCTACCATAATATATCTTGTTACCTTTGAGCTGGCTGCCCATGCCACCAGATAAAATAAAACACAATAAAACTAATCAAAACAAAACAATGGAAACAATACATGACTTTAAAACAAAATAATGAATTGGCAATGGCTACCACCTTCTCTTTTTAGAAGTCTCCTCCTCTTTCACTTTCACAGTATTCATCTTACAATTTGAATCCCTCTTACTCCTTTAGTTTTTTATACTAGGAGGACAACATGATGTTCACCTGTGTGAGTCTGAATCATTTCACCCAAAAGCATAACCACAAGTTACATTCATTTACCTACAAGACCCTTGTGATTATCTTTCTTTATAGCTGAGTAGCTTTCCATTGTATAAAAATGCCATGTCTTTCTCGTCCATTCAGCAGTTGATGGGCTAGCTACCCTTGCTTTCTTCACATGGAGCATTGTTTTCTCTCCTTTGAATTTCAGTCTGTGGATTTCCTTTCAAGTTAATGTGTTCCTTGTTCCTTGTTCGCATATTGATGGATCTTTCTTGATCCACTCTATTTGTGTTTCTTTTTATCGGTGATTTGAGACCATCTACATTAATGTTTCAGCCAACATGTACCGGTTCATCTCCACCTTGCTTTTTTCCTGCCATTGACTCCCTACTTTTCCCCTTCATTCAATTATTGGCCCCACTCAGTGATCCCACTGTGTTGCTGTTCCTAGGGCCCTGGTCATTTTTATCTCTCTCTGGAATGTCCTTTAGTGCCCTTTATAAGATTGGTTTGGTGGTCACAAATTCCTTAAGTTGTTCTTTGTCATAGAAGTATCATATTCCTCTATTAATCTTGAAAGATAGTTCTGCAGTATACATCAGTCTGAGTTGGAAGATGTTTTCTTTCAATATTTGAAATATTTCATTCCATGCTCTTCTTCAGTTGACGGTTCATGTTGAGAAGTCTGTCATGATTCTGATGGATTTTCTTTTGTGGGTCATAAGATTTTTTTTTCCTCTTAACATCCGTCTGTTC
Source organism: Dolichotis patagonum (assembly GCA_004027295.1). Taxonomy (NCBI): domain Eukaryota; kingdom Metazoa; phylum Chordata; class Mammalia; order Rodentia; family Caviidae; genus Dolichotis; species Dolichotis patagonum. Next base: position 21,184 of record PVJX010011990.1, on the reverse strand, counting down.
TTGTGCTGAACTTCTGACATCTTGATTATTATATGTCTGGGTATAGATTTGTTTTGGTTATGACTAGTTGGAGTTCTATTTGCCTCACTTATCTGTATATCAAGTTCTTTTCCCATGCTGTGATGTTCTCTGCTATTACTTCTGTAATTAGTCTCTTTATGCCATTTGTATTGACTCCTGCTTTTTTTGCTGACACCTGTCACTCTTAAATTATTTTTCTTTGAGTCATCTTGCAGTCATTGAATTTTTATTTCTTGGTTCCTTGATATTTTCAAGCATCGTTTCCTTTAGTGATCACTAGCTGCAATCTTGTCTCCAAGGTCTCAGATTCTATCTTCAGATTTGTTCAAGCAGTTTTACCAGTTTTCAGTGGAGCTTTTAATTTCCTGGATATCTCTTTGAGTCTGTTTCATGCATTCCAATTCTTCTCCATATTGTTGATTCAAGGTATCCCTTATTCTCCTATGCTCCCTCTTTTTTTAAATTTCCTTTCTTTTTTTTTAACCTATGTCTTCTTTAGATATGCTCAGAGTTCCTTTTATTATGTTTGTCATTTCATCTTTTTATTTGAGATTTCATTTCTGGTCTGATTTGTTTTAAAGACACATGAAGCAGTTTCTTTACTTCAGTTGCCATCATCTCAGAAATTTCAGTTGTGAGACTTCCACATTTTCCATGTCCACGTCTTGTATTTGTTCTGTTTAGGCTGGAGATTCGAGATTGCCTTTTGCTTCTTACTCTTGCCATTTTCCTGTGTTCCTCCGGATGAGTGAGTTGTAGTTTTCCAGATGCTCCTCACGTTGACTACCCACGCACAGTGTAGGGGGATGGGTCAGGCCTCTGGGTTTCTCTTAACCCAGGTTCCCCAGGAGGCAGTAGGGTGCAGGGCAGGCTGTTCCAGACACTCTTGGCTTCTCCAAAGCATGGTTGGCTGGTTCCCCTGGCCCATGCTGGCTACTACAAGAGAGTCCCAATGGCACCTGGCATGCATGTGGGGGCGGATGGCTGCTTCTTTTCACCTGTGCTATTTACTCAAGGGAGAGTCTCCAGAAGAATTTTTTTGATTAATACTTTCCATAATCTATTTAAATCTTCTTCCACTTTTATTTTCCTGTGTTCAAGGAAAATTATTACACATTTTCTAAATCCTTTCTTAGCTTTTTAAAATATAGTTCTTGCTCTGTTGTATTACTAAAGGCCTTATAATTTTTCAAGTTAAATCCATTTTGCTGTAGAAACTTTGTATGTAGCCTCCATACTCATAATTGGTTTATTTACTCCTTGAATTCATTCAACTCTGATATCATTTTATTTTAAATATCCATTTCACTTGTGATATTCTGAATTTTGCATTTAGGTAATATCCTTTCACATATATAAAATATCATTTATTTACCTTAAATCTTTCAGGAGTATCTCGGTTTCCCAATCACCTGTTTTCCCCTTAGAAGTAATGTTTCTCAAGGTGCCCATTCCTGAGACACTGCAGCACCTGTGTCCTTCCAAACCCTGTCAGATCACCAAGCTGTGTGTGTGTCCTCCTGAGTTGTGTAACACCTTATGAAAGCGTTGTTCAAATGTGAAGCCCTGATTCTTTTTCTTCACTACTATGTTTTTGCACTGCATTGGCTCTGCTAGTGGGAGTATTTTTTATCTTTATTTCACAATATCTGTAGTTTTTAGAATCTTAAGTTTGTGATTATCTATAATTGCAACTTCCAGGTGGTCTTGTTTTCTCTTCTTTAACCCATGTGTCTTCTGTAGTATAAGAGAGATTCAAATCTACATGGTCTTTATTATCCTACACACTTTTAGTGTAACTTAAATTATGTATACATATATGTTAGGCTTTAACTTTTTTATATGCAGACTACTACAATACATAAATTATCTTATATGAATTGACATTTAACAATCATGTACTGTGAATAAATTATGTCATGAACAAATGGGTTATTTCATTTCACTATAATCTTTCAAGTCTTTTCTGTATAATGTAATTGTTTTCTCTAAAATGTAATTCTTTAATCTTGATAAGGTTTTATCTTCTGTTTCTTTGTAGCTTTACAGGTGGAGTGTTACTATGTTGACTTGTCTATGCTCAAATTCAGACCAAAGTGTTCCTCCAGACTCAGCCTTCTAAATGAGACTACAAATGTCATTGTAATTGGCTTATTATTATTTGGTTGGGTGTTATAAAGTGATTTCAAGTAAGTTTAATTTCCACAAACATCCTTGTTAGAAAAATCGTTTTGCCTATTAAAACTTTTTAAAAATAGGAACTCAATAATGCTCATTTATCAAATGAGATAATGGAAGAAATTCAATTAAAAATAATTCCTACTCTAAACTGAGTGTGTTAGTTTCTTTTCTCTTGCTGCTGACGCAAAATACTTCACACCCAAAATGAAGGAAGGAGAGGTTTGTTTAGCTTACACTTTCTTGATATTTCCATCCTAAAAGGGCATGTGAGACAAAAGGGAAAAGCACATCTCCTTCCCTCCCTTATGTTGTACGCAGCCTACCCACCCCTGGGCAGGTGCAGCACTCGCTCTGCCAATCCCGGTGCTAGACATCAAATCAATCCCAAATGCAAGACTCAGCCTTCTTCAAAAGGCCCACATCCCATGACACATGTGACTTTTAGGGGGATAACCAAACCCAAACTGTAACATTGAGCATGTGTGAAAAAAATTGTAAAAAAAATCTTAGTAAAAGTATTATTTAAGGCTGTGTCAAAAATTCTCCACTTAAATAAGGGAGAAAAAATTGACACATATGGAGCAATAGCAAACTGTACAAGGTGCTAGTTGCATGCTCACTAGATCTCAGAGGAAGTCAAGTGGAGGAAAGTTTGACATCATGCTCTTAGGTGTTGGAAGTATTATGTTTGCTTGGTTTTAAATTTCAGAGAAATGAAAATTAGATGACCAGAACTATGTTATAAAAATTTCAAATTCCAAATGATGATAATGATTATGTTCAAGCACTGACTCTTGTTTATGTGTAAGAAATGCTTGTGACCGTTTCTCATTGAACTCCATGTTCAGTCTGCGACTGAGTGTAGTAGGCTGGTACAAAGGGTAGATTCAGCGCTGGAGCTCTAAGATGGAGCCTGGGTAGAAGCTTAACAGGTTCACCTCAGTGAGGCATTGTTACAGAGAAATGGTACTGGTAGAGGACAGAAAAAATAAAATAGGACTTAAGGGAAACAGTAGCAAAATAAAGAGCTTATATACATGAGAGAAGAGGACGAATAACTTCAAATTGGTTTGACTAGAATCTAAGCAACTCAGAAGTGTATGATCACATATTTTCTTATGCCTTCTTGAATCATCATTAAATAACTAGTGTATAACAGTCACTAACATTAGAATTTGACATTAGAACAGTTCCAAACATAAGAATTTGATTTTTAGGAAACACATGTGCTCTCTCATGAAAAAAAAAATGCATTGTATTAGACTTACCTTCCTCATTATTTTGTTTTTTGATTAAAGTGTTTTTAATATTCCTAGGAATTTATGTTTAGCGCTCTCTCTCTCTCTCTCTCTCTCTCTCTCTCTCTTCCTGAAAAGAGTCTTGTATACACACATTCCAAACCTCATATATGTAACACACTGGGAATTTGAGACTTGGGAAATTTCCTATTATATGCTTTGTCCTTACCAGTGTACTAGATGCCAAATATCTTATCTCAATTAATCCCTTTAACATTTTTGTAAAGTCAGAATTATTACAACTTTCAAAGCTGGTTAATAACTTGAAGTTTGCCTACTTGAAGCCACATTGTGAGAAAGGATTTGGGTGAATATCTAAGTGCAAAAGTTAGTCTGTGAGTCCATAATTCTTTTCTCAAACTACTTTTTATTATATGGTTATACTATAAATTACCTATACAGCCTTCCTTATTTGAATCTATGCTGTTGTTGAAAATAATTTATAAACGTAGTCATTTCTATTTTATTTTAGTTACTAACACAATTTTAATTAGTGGTGGTTATTACTTCAAAGTCGAAGATGTATAGGGATCGTAATTTTGTACTTAAGGTTTTTATTATAAGAACAAAAGACAGAGAAAATATTTAAAAATTTCCCATTTGGTGTGATAACCATTACCATTCTGTGGTTATTGAAACGAAACAATCAAAAATTTTAAAAATTCTGTTTCACTAACCACATTTCAGCTGCCCAATATGGTCACTCCACGTAAGTACTGACTGCTATAGTTGATTGTGCTGATATGGAACAACTACATCATTACATAAAGTTCCTTTGAATAGCACTGGCATAGAATCCTGGGTTAAATAAATACCAATTGAGGTCCAAGTACTGAATGATTTTCCTTTCATTTATATTTGATTAACTCTCTTATTTAAATTAATTTCTTTGTTTCTTGTCTTCTTCAAGAGCAATATTATAAAATCCAGGTGATGTGTCCTGTTAATTAAAGCTTTATTGTATGCCTAATATATTGTCTTCACATTTAAAGTTAGGTCAGTACTTTTCTTCCATGGGTAGGTAAAGGTTCTATGTTCCTCAGTGGTTACTTTTAAGATTGGAAATGATGTTACTATGTTACTATTTTATAACCTCATATACACCTAAAGTTGACTGCCATTTTCATCAAATTACTCTTTAATATTTTTAACATTTTTACCAATACCTTTAAATAATGAAAGACAATGTACTTAGCATAAATATTTAATTCACTTGACATAATAAATTCTGTTTTAAGCTAATTAAGTCATAATTCTCAAAGTCACTCATTCGATACAGAAAGAGAGGAAGATCACATCAGTAGGTTTTCCCCACTACTATTTTAGTTATCAATAGTATACAAGTGTCTAGACCATACTACAAAACACTGTGAATAAATCATCAAGTTTTCCTTGTCTGTTACTATATTATGCAAAAATGACAGGGTGGATTTTACCAAATTTGGAACAGCTGGAACTGAAGTGCAACAACAAGCCTGTTTGAATACTAATTTTGTAAACTGTGCCATATAAATTTTGATGCTTGCAACAGAGAAAACAAATAGAGGTTTCAGATTTGAAATTCAAATTAAAGTCACAAATACAGATGGTAGAAATTACAAATTGAAATGGGCAATTGGACTGCTCTTACCTGAGTGGCTCTCTGTAGTACACATGGGAAAGAAAGCACTAGAGATTTGGTTATTTATTGATGCTCAGAGATTTCCCATGTGCTATTTTTGCTGTATACCTAAACTACTCATAAAGCAGATGAATAGGGAAATGAGATATTTGAGTGAAGAGATTCTGTACTCCTTTAGGGTTTTGGCAGTGTGAATCTATGTTAGCAGAAGATAGTTCATATAACTGGAAAGACTATATTAAATTATTTCCTACTTGGAGACAATGGTAATACAACAGCTGTGGGCTATCGTTTCAGCTATTTATAAAATCAGCTACTCCCATTTGGTCAGCCTTAGGCTCCCCAAATTATTCATATTTTCTTACCCACCTTATGCTAAATTAAACCTCAAAGTGTATAGCTTCTCTTTTCTTACCTCTTAAATCATCTAACTCAATATAATCTAGAAAAAATTAATTCAGGAATTGAAATATGTAAATTTTTCTATACTTCTACATATGTCTCTCAAATGTGATTATAGTGTTGTTACTAGGAATAGATTTCTCTTTCTTTCAGTGATATTGTTGTTTCAGTAATATGGCAAGACAACTTAGAGGCATGGATCATAAACTACATTTAAGTATAATGCTGGTAAAAATTTGAACGCGGACACTTTAAAGCTGAGTAGTCGAGTGGGTATTTGTTTTCCTCCTAGTCTTCTCTGAATCATAAGCACTTAAAAAGTGAATGATTCTGGGTTATTTTAGAATTTTAAGCTTTCGGACCTGAGATTTAGCTCAGTTGCATAAGTGCCTGCCTGGCAAGTACATGGTTGTGAGTTTGATCCTTGGTATCAAAAAAAAAAAACAAAAAAAACAAAACAAAACAAAAAAAAAACCTTAAACTTTATATAGTTGATAACTTATTCATTTGTAAACTATAAACATATACTGGCAATTCATTTCTGTAGAAATGTCTTCATTTGAATGAAAGATAAATAAAAAAATAATTCTTTTGTAGTGCACTAAAAATAGACTTTAATAACTAGACATAACCCTGAGAGAGTGTCTTTTAGAACTCATTGTTTCAGAGTAGTAAAACAAGCTTCAAAGGGGGTGGAGTAAATTTCACGATACATTCATAACATTTGAGAGATATATGCTGGCTATGATGAGTCCCAAAACACCATCACTGCTAAATAATTTTATTAGTCTTTGCTCTAATTCTGAAACATTCTTAACTGTGTCCTTTAAGACAATGTTCCACAAACTCTTTGGCACCAGGGACTAGTTCACAGCAGCCAAGTTTTCTATAGGTGGTGGTGAGGTGAGCATGACGATCATTCAAAGGAAAATGATTTACATTCATTTCAGACTTTGTGTTATTTTGATAGTGCAACATAGAATGAAATTATTACAGCTCGCCATAATCCCAAATCAGTGGAAACTCTAGGCTTGTTTTCCTGCAACTACATAGTCCCATCTGGCGGTTATGGGAGACAGTGACATCCACAGTGTGGTACTTACACCCAGTCTACTCTGTAATCTTATTTTGCCTGTTCTTACAGCAGAAAACACTGCTTCACAAATATAGGATGATAGACATGGAAGAAGAATTTTCAGCTCATTTGTGGCAATCTCAGTCCAGACGACATGGAGACCTGAAGTTGTCTCAAAGGCCAATTGTGATCTCAAGCAGTTGATCCTCTTGTGCTTGGATCGGGTTAATGTACGTGGCTTATTCCCAAGTGGGTCACAGATCTGTCCATCCCCAATTCAGGTGTGTTTTATGGTTAGGAAATAATGTTCAAGGTCTTTTAAAAGCTAAGATAGGGATAATGCACTCTCTGGGATAAGGACAGCTCTGGCTCACTATCTTTCAAAATTTGTTAAGGTTAATGTCAACATTCTTTCGGTCTACTTAACATCCCCACAATTCCAGTTTGCCATTAAATTCAGCCATTAGATCTGCCAACTTGAACACGGTTGTCATTTTTCTCCTAACGTGACAGACTGAGTTTGTTAAACAGGTTGACTATGTCATAAGAGTAAGCAGGTTTTACAACCTATTTTGTGTCACTGAAACATGCCACCAGCAGTGACTGTCTAACAGAAATCTCTGGAATGGCCATTGTAGCTGGAAAACTCTGGCCAGTGATCTACCTTTGAAAGCTTAGTTACTGTCATGTGGAAGAGATGTGTGCTTTGCCTCAGACTCCTCAGAGACTTTCAGTTTTGAGCTAAAGTATATACTTTATCGTGACTGACATTTAAATCATATCTTACAAAACACTTGAAGTTAAGGGGACATTTCGTAGTTAGCTAGAATTTCTCTGGATGACACAATATATAAACTTATATTCAGAAGCAACCTCTTTGACATGACCAGTGAAATCAGAAGGATAGTCAATCATGGTAGCCACACTGTCCATGCAGATAGCAACAAAATACAACCAATTTAGTTTTCCCCATATGTATTCATTCAAAGACTTCAATAGTTTATGTTGCTGTGATGTTGACTGCCAACAAAAATTCACATAGCATATCTTCATACACATCTTCCAGAAAAGTATATAGCGGAAAAAAATATTGTTGCCTCACTGTCAACATGGATAGACTCATCAGCCCAATTTGAGTACCGTGGTAACTCATTCATCCTTTCTAATAACCATGGCCAATTATACTCTGCTATTTCACTAATTTATCTACTTATGATACTGACCAAAAAAGAAGCATGTGCCACCTTGTGAACTGCAGCCTCCCCTAAAAGTTGAAAACAAATGTCCTCAGAAGCAGGATAAATGTCACCAACAGTAAAGGTCTGTATAGCTTTGGCAGTGATTTTAGTCACTGTGTGTGATAGTTTCAAGTGCAGACACATTTGATAGAGTGGTAGCTTTCAATAGTGGCTTCTGTTCTGGGTGTTCACATTGTTTTCCCTTAAAAAAATTCTAAAAGCACGTGCTGCTGCATAACTTTCTTGTATTCCATATGAAAAATAATTTTGAAAGCTTCATGAAATTTTTGGATAGCCAGACCCCACATATTGTAAAACAAACAAACAAACAAACAAACAGGTTTGAATGACCTGTTGCAATAAAATAGTAGTTTAAATTATACTCAGGATTTTTTTTAAATGCAGGTTTATTTTTTTAAAAATTTTGTTTTGTCTTTCAGTTTTCTACTGTATCCTTTTGGGCATTTTTGCCTTTTGCAGAGGCTCTCTGGTAATACTTACTCTTACTCATTCTGAGCAGGTGTGGCTGTGGCCTTACCAAAGCTATGGCTGAGACAAGTGCAGATTGAGGGGAAGAAGAAGGGCTACAAATGATAAGTAGAAAAAGTAAAGGCTACCGTAGGGTCTGGATTCTGACTTAAAACCTGCACCTGGTCCATCTAGTTACATCATCTTATGTGCCACTGTGATGCAGCTTGTCACTGACTGTTCACTGATAGGGTTTTGATATGAATCCACAAACAGGCGATTTATTATGGTCTCTGTGCAATCTTATCCCTCTGGCAAAGTCAATATGTACAGCATTTGAAGTCACTGTCCAGCACTAGCACACTGCCTGAGTTCCACCTCAAGTCGTCAAGCAGGAGGTTCTCATCAGGAGCACACACCCTAGATTTATTTTATGTGCAGTTGGCAGTACGTTCCATGCTCCCATCTGAATACACTGCTGCCATCAGCGTGGTAGTGCAGTTAGTAAAGCGTGTGGCTCTGGAGCAGGTATAAACGCAGACGGAGCTTCCCTCCCTGGCCCACTGCTCTTCTCCCACTGTGCAGTCCGGTTCCTAACAGAACAGGGACAGGTGCCCCTCATGGATGGGCACGGAGGGATCTCAGGTTTAAAAGTTTTCATTTTCCAATATTTTACATTACATTCCTTCTCATTAACTAATGTATGTGTGAGGCCTGCTTATGTCGACCTAAGGAAACTAAAAGACTGAGGGATTTAAGAATACTCCATGACTTAACCTGTTGACACTTCATTGACTCTGTAGTATGCCACAGCAAAACTGAGTTCGGCTGAGTACTTCTTTTTCCTTGTTTAATTTTTCCTTCTCTTTCCCTTGTCCCATTTGTTCCTTTTCATGTTTCCTTTTTTTCCCCTTTCCTTCCTTCCATTATCCTTATGTCTTCTGTATTTCCTTCCCTTATTTCCTTTTTCTATCTTTCACATTTTTCTTATTCTTAGATGCTGACACTTTCTTAGTCTGTTTTCTTTAACTATAATAAAGTATTTCTGATTAGGTCATGGACACAAAAAGCAGGAGCTAGACAACAGAAAGGAGGGTTGTTTAGCTTTCAGTTTAGGAGATTCAAAGTCCAATAACTGGTGGTCCCTTTGGTTGCACTTTGAGTAAGGACTTTACTGGCTCTGTCACAATGTGGCAGACTGTATAGAAAGAGTGGAAAAGCAAATCCCATAGTGCGACAGCAAGCCAGGGAGTTTCCAAGTCAAGCTCTCACTTTTATGAAAACTCAATTTTATGAGAACTAACTAGAGATCCACAGAATTACACTAACCCTTCCAAGTGCACTATCCATGACCAATCACTTGTACTAAGCTTCACCTCTTAACAGTTCTACCTCCTCTTAATGCTGCCACTCTGTGGACAGAGCACAATTCAACCACAGCACACGCCGTCAGGTCTTACACCATGAAGATATACTGTCTTTTCCTGTGGAATTGATGGCCTGAGGGAAAATTGTAACTTTTAATAAAAGGGTAATAGTGAAAGGTCGGGTGTTGAAATTACTATTCTGCCATGTTCAAAGTTTTCCTAAACAAATGATACATCTTTTTTATATATCCATTTTCTTATGTAATTTAATATACAGATTATTACCTCTTAACATACGTATTATATGATTCATCTTAGACTCAATGAAATTCAAGAGTTATATTTGCCTGTTTAGCTTCTGTTTTTTTTTTCTTTCTTTTTTTTTATCATGCTGATATGCAAACCAGGGCCTTGTGTGTGCTGGGCAAATGTTTTATTATTAAGCTTCATCTCCGGCCTACTTTTTATTCTTCACATATCTATTAAAATATAACCTTGTGGATATGATTACAGTAGCTAAGACATCATTAAGAACCTTTATATAAATGACTTTAGTAATTCATAAGGTCCCTCTAACCTGCCAATTAAAAAATTTGCATAAAATATAATAGAAGACAACCCAATATTTACAATATTGCTAAGAAAATATAATTCTATCCCCCAATCAAAATGAACCAATTTTGTGGCCGTTGACATAACTATCTTTACAGATTGAAGTATGACTTCTGTGCAGGGGGATCATTAGTTTCTTCAAGGTCACATAACTATGTACTCATCCCTTTCTCTCTAGCTCTGCTCAATGGAACTGAAAAAAATTATTATTTATTTCCTAAAATCCTGAAGGCCAGCAGAGTTTTGCATTTGCAACCATTATTCCAGTGAATTTTGATTCGCTCAAGTCTAAGAACACAATTCTAATTTCAGCCACATTTTTATAATTATTTGATGAGTAGAGGGAAATTTGAGCCCCAAGATCTATGCTACTTGTTGGCTTTGTGACAGCTCTTCCGTTTGATTACAGATTAAAATCATTTAACCTCTCTGAGAGTCAAGTCACCAACTGAGACATGGAAATGTATATCTTGCAGGATAAGTTGGGGTTAAATGGAACAAGTTATATCTAACTTTCTTAGAGGTATGCTTTCATCCATCAAAGCAGCTCCCACCTCACCTCTTCCCCTTTCGTATAAAAAAGAATAAATCTCTACCTTTATTCTATGCTCTTGATAAAGTCTAACAAATGTTTTCGTAAATCCTTCAGGAGACAGAGCTCCTAATATAATTGACTAAAAAACAGACTGACAAAGAAAAAGAGATATAATCACATCCAGACGAAACGAAAGCACTTAATAACAAGAGGCAAGATCTCTGGATGTTCATAGCTGCTTTCGGTGGGACTTCCCTAGTCTAGTGAAAAAAGTTTCTTCCCCATATGAACTGGAAATTTGCACATTATTGTAATAATGCAGGTTTTTTAAATAAAAAGATTACCTATAAATGTCAAATATAAGGAAATGAAGAAACTCTGTGTTTTGACATTTACTATATTAATGCTAGACCACCTAATTACTACTTTTTAAATAATTTTTAATGACTTTAACATAAAAGAGGTTAGGTATAAGGAAGAATGGTTTTTTTTTTTCTTTCTTTTTTTTTTTTTTTTTTATCGGTACCAGGGATCGAACTCACGACTGCCTGCTTGCAAGGCAGGCGCTTATGCCGCTGAGCTAAATCCCTAGCCCCGGTTTCTTATTTTAATAATGTTTGTACATCATTATTTAGTGCATATTGCAGACTTCTGTATGGCTAGTTCTGAGCCTTGCTTCATATCTCTAAGAAATTAAATGAGACAGCATTATAAATATTGGTGTTGTGATAATTATGTTTTATCAAAGCACACATATTTTATAATAAGCAAGATGTGCATTTCTAATCCAAGGAAATTAAAAGTAGTTTCTATTGTTGAATAAACTTTCATATTTAATTATTAGCTCTAATCTCAAAAACCTGTTTAAATGAATTAAAATGAAATGTGACTATTCCACATAAACAGCCTGGCTAATCTCTTTAGCTCTTCAGAAAATTACATGACCCATCATCATTTATACTCAGGGCTGGTCAGACAAATTTCTCTTAAAATCTTTTGCTTACCCTAAATGATTTTTTTTATTATTCTTTATTTCCAGCCTAACCAAAGCATTGAAATTCTCTGATTTACAGTCTCTTTTTATTACTGCTATTGAATTTTCTTGTTGTCAACAATTACCTTCATTTAGAAGTACTTTTTCTTAGGCATGGTCTTCATTTCTTATTTAGCTTGCAATTATTAAGTGCAAAAGAGTTGTGGATAATCATGAAAATATCTGTGAAATGTTTTTTCTATGCTGGGAGGCAGTTATGCACTAAAATCAAAAGGTATCAGAGAGGCTTAAATTTTATTGATTACTTATTGATTATTTGATCTGTAGACTATTGGAGTGTTTGTGGATATAATTTATTTTCTAAGAGATAGATTCAATGATGCATTTTCTATGTAGTTAGAATCACAAATTTCTTGAGTAAACTTGAGTTTACTCAAGTTTATCTGTATGACTATGTTATCACAAACTATTTCTGCATAACTTCAGGGGCTGAAATTTTACTTATGTATATAGAGCATAGACATCTATTACTGGTGATTTATAAAGAAGACTGAGAAAACTGTAGTGGTGGGTTTAATATGTAAATAATGAATATCAGCCATATGCAAACTAATTGGGATTTTTAATAAATTTCCATATAGAAATTAGAGGGACACATGATGCTAAAGCATCATAACTTACAGCATGGTAGTTAATTCATATTCTTATCTCAAAAAATGATTCCATTTCACAATTTTATTCAGCATATGATGTTAGTATCACTGTAACAATAGTTAAAGTTTGTATTTCATTGGAAATGTGTTCAATTTCTGATTAAGAGCTGTTTCTACATGTTTACATTGTGTTTACAGAACAGTATGAAAGCATAACACAGAGCACTATTTAGGGTTTCAGTTTTTTCTATTGAAATAAATTTATTCCTTTATAAAAATGAAATATTGTTAGAAAACTCTGCTTTGGTCTTTTCTTTCATTAACATATTTTAGATGCCTATGTGCTGGTCACCAAAACTCTGTTAATGGCAATGAGAAAGAGAAAAGGGATGGAGAAGACTGCCAGACAGTATCGGAAATCCTAGTCACTTGACCTACAGTAACTTCCAGTTATGGAGACTGTGGAAGTGGTTGATCTATCAGCCAAATGTGTAATTCACATGATGGGAGATTTAAGCTAATTAGTTCTATTTGGTGCATATTGCGTGTGAGATACTAAGAGATTATTCCACACAAAATCTTATAAGTCTAGGTCCCAAGAGAAAGGAATTCAGATTTAGGAGGTAGAAGTTCAAGGGCTTTTTGGAAAAGAACATGGTTGAGTTTGTGGTGATGGGTAAGTTTATAAAAGAGAACCAAAGATGTAACTTGGGATAAAAATTTTTCTTACAAAAGTGAAGGAGAACATGGAATCTAGCTACCAATATTTTTGGTTCAAAATTTTGACCCCTTCTAGGAAATAAAAATTTAAAATTTGCTATGTACTAGTAGTACTTGAATATTTTAAAGGATAAAATAAAACCCATTTATATAAAGGAAAGAAGGGAAATTATGCAGAGCTAGAAGTGATATTAAGGTGGAAAGAACATGTTCTAGTACACAACAGAAAAGCACATTATTCAAAAAGAACAGATGTATCCTACATAGTAGAGGCTAAGCTCAGCTCCACTTTAATTTACTCTGAATATTTTACTCTATAGAATGTAAGGGATATTTACCTTAGGTATTAGGAACATGAAATGTAATGATACCTATCAAAATGCTCAAGAAAATCATCATTACTAGAAAAATATTTGCTACAATTTTCTCTGGGACGAATTCTTAAAATTGGTATGTTGCTATGAAAAGATTTTTCTTAATGTTTCATTATTTTTATTGTTTTCTATCTTATCATCTAATTATGATTAAATACTGAATATTCATGAATGTCAAGAATATTCTATACATCTGCTTTTTATTACATACATTGTAGAACATGAATTATACAGCATGATGGAGACATTAACTTCATTAGCTAGAAAAGTGAATGAAGTTTGAAATATATATTATTTGCAAGTGGTAGGAGGAAGAACAAGTAAAGGTAAATTGCTTTTCTTTGCCATTTTGAAGACTTAATTTGAACTTTATAAAAGCCTAAAGAATTAAATAATTTAGATATTTTATCCAGGATGTATAATTGCATTACTATGGCAGATTTTATCAGATTTTGGCATGTATTAAACATAAAATGTAAAAGGGTAGTGAGTATAGCTGTCCTGGGGAAACAGCTAACTTTGGGGACAGTCTTAAAATTGATGCACAATTACGTTAACATGTATCTGATTGTAAAAGATCATCTAATTTATTTTTAAGATTTAAAATTTTCTCTTCCACCCAAAAAGAAAAAAAATGGGAATTTGCCATAAAATCAGCAACCCTTCTAGGCAAATAAATTCAGCAATAGATCGAAAGATGGGACCACAGCATTACAAAACAGTCAAAATAGTAGTTACAAGAAGTATATATTATGATGAAATTTCTTGTTTGCTTTTAAAAACTGAACATCTAAATAGGAAGCACAATCCTGATTGACATTTAGCTGAAGCTTCTAACATTGTTGAAAAGTATGTTCTTATGCAAAATACTGCTTAAATAGTGTGTGCTTCAAACAATAGAACAAGCATAAATGACACAGAATCCATGAACTTCCCTTTTTCAGTACTGTGTTTTGTAAGTCGACTCACAAAGAAATAGGTTATCTTTCACCACCAAATATTCCATGATCAGTACATACAAACTAAATTGTCAAACTACTTGGGATGAGAATTTTGCATTTTCCATTCTTATGCTATTTAATGTTTCTCATGTTTAAGAGAAAATCACCAGGTAATAACAGTTCCTGTGGAGGAACATAGGAGCTTTAGATAGCCCTAGGATGCTGATGCGATGAACAGTTCCCTCAGGAAAATCATGAAGTGTTTTCAGGAGGTGAAAAGAAAGAATGAGACTGGCTCCTATTTCCCATCTGACCACAGGGAGAGGTGCATTGTATTTCAAAGAATTAATGTGAACAAGCAAGTGAAAGAAAGCACAACTTGATAGGTATTAGAAATGAAGAGGAAACAGTTTTCTGCAGGGGAAAAACAGATCTAATTTTGGAAGGATTTTATTTTGTTTTGAATTTAGTAAACTCAGGATTTTGGAAGCGATTGTGAAGCAAAAAGGGAAAACCTTCACTGCAGCAAGATGAATATAAATTAAAGAGAGAAATAGGATAATCTTGCATGATTAAAGGTCCCATTAGAAATTGTTTCTTGGGCTTGTTTGTTTTTTTAAGGGAGAGTGTCTCGATATGTTGTCATGCTAGCATTGGACTCACCAGGTAACCCAGGCTGGCCGTGAGCTCACACGTGCATGCTGAGCCACCTGAGTCCTGGGGTAACAGGGTGCACCACCATGCCCGGCTGTTTTTCAAACATTCTCTCTCCATCCTCCTCTTTAACCTGCCTCTGCCTACCACCACATGATTACTTTGTCCTCTTCCTATTTTCTTATTTTTTAATAATAATTGTCTTTATTTCTTAAACTCCTAGAGCATCAAATTCCTCATTCATAAAGATGGGTATCAAATGATAGATTTGTTGGTAGCAGTATAGAAAGCATATAGCATAGATGTTATTCAGTTACTAGTGCATGATTTAATATTGTTATTCTTGTTATCACTGTACAATCTACTATGTTGGCACATAAGTGAAAAGTAACATTTTTTCCTGTCATTAAGTATCCAAAGAAAAACAATTTGTAATTTATGCTTAAGTTTGTGCCTAGAGTTGTACCTGTCGCTATATTTGCACCTGAGTTTCTCTCTACTTTCTCTCTCAATAAACACACATATATACATATACATATATTTATTCAGTATGAATTTTTTCATGAAACCATCATTTATTAAATTACCTATATTGTGTAGCATGATAATCATTAAAGATGCAAATGAAGATGGTCTGTACATTTAACGTGTTGAAATGTAGAATGGACAGAAGCACATGAATGAATAAATGGGTGTTAAAAAATACAGACTTTAAGCTGAACATAGCAGTACATGCTAGTACAATATTCTGGGAGGCAGGAAGATTCATAATTTCAAGCCTGGGAAGTCAGCTACTTACCAAGACTCTGCTTCAAAATGAAAAATAAAAAGGGCTATTTATAAAATTCATTATAAAGTTTTTGTTGGTGCAAACCAAAAAAAAAAATGTCAATTCTACTTTAAAGTAGGATAAAATGCCAATTTCGAAAAGCTAGCCAGATAGGAAAACTTTGATCTGAATAAATAAAGTTTGGCAACCAAAAATAGTGCAGTTTTTCTTGGTTATTCTGAGTGGAAGATAAAATAAAAGGGCAATACCCAACTAAAATTAAAGCAAACATTTTAATTGCTACTTGAACCTCATAACTTTATTTCAAAATTATATATAAAAAATGTCCTTCCAGTAAAATCAATGGATATATATTAATTTAATTAATATCTGTGGGTCATGTATCACATGAGGGAAAAAAATCTGGATTTTTATTTGAAGTTTCAAATGTAGTATGAAAAGTCTATATATAAATAATGAAGCTTTGCAGGTAATTGTACAGATAGTATCAAGTAGGAAATAGTTTATTTTCCTCTAGAGAAGGAAAAGATTAAAGTAACACTTAAGGTAATTACATACTCTAGGTGAAAAGTGTTTGTTCAAGAGGACAGAGGAGACTAGTTCCACGAAAATTAAAAATAGGTAGGGGGTAGTATTTTATCAGTGTCTAAGTAATGTCATATAACTGGAAGCAGAAAGTGAGAAAGAATAAATAATGAAGGTGACTTTCATATTTCACTTTATAAGAATAAGGGGTAGACAATGTCTCCAGTTAAATGGCTATCTCATACCAAATCCTGTAGTTGGGATGTCATATACTACTTGTGATACTGTCTCACAAATAATCTGGAAATTTAGAGAATAAATTTCCCATTTATAATTGAGAAATTTATAATGCAAATCACACAGCCAGCAGCAATTCCAACTCAAGACACTGGGTTTAAACTCTCCATCAGTGCACACAAAATTATCTCACAAACAAACAAAAACAATTTAAACTTGGCAAAATACTGGGTGTAGTAAAACTCACTCAAAACAGTTGAAATTTCAGTGAGTGCATCATGATGAATTTAAGTCTGAATCATGTTGACATTGTGAAAGAAGCCAAGATCATTTCACAGTAAGATGCACTCTCTAGCTTGTGAGACTGTCCCCTTTTCACATTGGTTTGGCTGCCATGGGTTTTCATATATAGAATGCTAGAAAAGAAAGCTCAATTCTCTAAAGATAGTAACAAAACAAAGTCCATATAATTCGGTTCTACGAAAACAGTACTGATGTCTTTACCTTTAAAACAGGAGGTATCTGTTTATTTGCTTGCCATCATTTTAATGATTAGTGATCAAAAGTTTTTAATTGTAATTTTCCATGTCCATGGAGGTATAAATATAGAAGATGAAATGAGATTCTCATGATTTAAAATAATTTAGACAAACTAGTCTTAGTCTTGGGCTGACGAGTCTTGAGTTTACTTCTGGCTGTGTTAAACTCTTAAACTGTGGAATTGCTAGGATAAAATTATTTCATTTCGGAGCAACTATCTGTACTTTTCATATAAGTGAATGATTTTTGGATAGGTTATGCTTCATTTTGCCAGTAGCTAAGAAGCTTGGATTACATTTGTAAACAAACCAAATATAATTCAAGGATATTTCATAAAATGAAAAACATTTATCACTAAAAGACATTCTTCATATATGGTATTTGCTTCAGCATAGTTTAAATAAATTTTCTTTTGGATGAAAAAAGAAACCACTTAAGTTAATTGTCTTTGCATTTACCTAGAACCTTCAGTAAAGACACCTGGGTTATTTATGCTATTCATATCAGTGTCTTCCTTTGTGTACATTGATTTTATGGTATACTATAAAGTATAGCTATCATTGCTATACTTATTTTCAAGACAAATTAATGCAAGAGGATCCCTAACTTTGTCAATTTTTACTGATATAAATTCTTCTCTTTTTTTAGTTATTAATTCAACTGTATATATGAAGTCCACATTTATTGCATGCCCAAAAATGGTATTGCAATTGATTGCATTTTTTTAAACTCCAGAGTTGTGGTTTTAAGCTTTAGGAAGAGAAGTGACACTGCCTTCTTCTAATTATCCAAGTAATTTTACCACAAATTCTCCTCATATGACCAAGGTACACTCCCAAACTTCTAATAATCTCTATCAGTTCTAAGCGGATTATCAAAATGCTACAATGTTAGTCTTGGAATATTGCTTCATTCACGTTGTGATATATGTGGAATAAAGTCAATTTCCTTTTACAATGTTCTCTATTAAAAGCCACTCAGTAATCATTAGTAAGCTCAGAAGATGTCCTCCTTCCCTCCCTCTTTGTCACCCTGTCTCACTCTCTCTCTCCATCCCTCCTCTCCTTCCTTTCTTTGAAAGTGTTAGAATCACCATGTCATTGTATCACGCTTTTCCTCCCAGTAGCCTGTGAGAGAATTTAGATCTAGGATTACACTTCAGCACATACCTCCTCTGGTGTGAGAGGCAAATCACTCTTTCTCAATTGCATTTTTCCAAATCTGGACATGTTTTCCCATTAAGATGGCTTGACAAAGAAGAGATACCTTTCTTGGAAGACAATTTTGTTTATGAATAGCAGAAATAAAAGAAAATCTGTTATGCCTGATTTTTGTCAAAATTCAAATTCATAAGAATTCCTCTGCTTTGGTTGTCTTTGTTAGATTTTCCTGGTGGTTTCAATGTGAGTTGCCCTACCACACAATCTGGGGAATGGTGATTTCCTCAGCTGCCAGTTTATTTTTGGTATCTGACTTCCATTTACAAACAGTAAAATAAAAATATAGGTAGATTATTTTCTTACATGGCAAAATGGGAATTCATCCTTAATTATTATGTTATTACATTATGCTTACATATATTTTATACATATCACTCGTGAGGAAGTATAACTTCACCAGGTATTACAAAGTTTCAGCTCAGTTTTTAGTTCTTTTTATCTTTATTACCAAAAAGAATCTAAGTTATTTTAAAATAATATATGTAGACAGTATGGTTTAAATGTTAACTACTGAAAATTATCATATAGTAGAAAATAAAATTACATTATTGACATTATTACTAATCATATTTATATTTATTTCTAATATTTTTCAATTTTTTTCTACTTTTGAGGCTTTCTTTTTTGTTTTCTCTTACATAATATTATACATTTTCTTAAACACGATTAAGTGAATATTTTAATATTCCAAAATGTTGGACAATGGATTAGTTTACCTTTCCTACAAACTGAACTTGAACAGATGTGTAATGCAGGTGTAGATCATCAATGTTTTATGATATTCCTGTTTTACTTTTCATCTAATGCCTTGACTGCTTAGGAGTTTGTAAAGTGTGGTGTTAGAAAAACTTTGAAATACCGCTTAATCAGTTGTTAATTAAGAACAAATCATCACATTTGAGAGAGATGATAAAAGACACTTTGATGAAATGGCAATTGCTTCTTTCTTTTGCTTTTGTTATAGCATATTATGCTGTGAGATTTGGATGATTAGGGATTGCCCACCACAATCATGGCAATGGTGATTTAACATTTTTCTCTTCGAGATAGCATGAAGTTATTGGTGTTATTTAAAATCATAAGTGCTTCTTTGATGTTTGCATTGTGAATATCACTCATGATTGATATTTGGAAATTAGTTCACAGAAGGTTTACATGAATATGACATGATTATATTTCTTTTGTCTCAATTGATTTATTGCTGTATTGAATGGCTTTTGCATAATATACAGAACAATGAATTTGATTTCTTTCTATTATCTTGTAAATAACCTGAAATGTTTTAATTAGGATAATCATAGTAGCTATCTTAACTTTGCAAACATTTGCTGATACATGCATCTGAGAATTCAAATATGTATCTATTTTTAACTATATGAAATAGCACACAAAATACACATTCAGGCTTTTTCACAGAAAGTTATTCTTTTTATTCATTGGAAAATAATCTCTTCTACTTAATTTAACTATTAAACTTTCACTTTTATATGACCATTTCAAACTATAATTTTCATTACTTCTTTTCAGTTCATTTGACTGGATATAATTTCACATTGGCTTTTCAAATAAAACAAAACTTAACATAAAATATTATGCTTATTGTCATTCTTAACTTTGTTAAGTGCATATAGTTTATATTTTTATTTAGTTTAAAGAGAGCTGTTTTTCTACATTTTGGCCTTGGTAATTGCACTGAGGCATTGAAGCATAAGCACACACTTCAAAATTTTGGCGAATGGCAAAGAAAGTAAGACTTTGCTTTGTAGAGTACTTGAAAATAAATAAAACTTTCATTTGTACAACTTGACACAATATTAACCTAAGTGGAACAAGTGCAATTGAAATTGAGTATTTAACAATTGAAGTAGATACTGGTATTTTTTGCATTTCATAATCCTTCATAATCATTATAATTTTCTGCATAGTGATGTAAGTCAGGTTTTCAAAAACATAGTTTACAAAGTATTAACTTGTATAGGTAAGACGGTAAAAGGTTGTTCTTTAACATTCACCAGCATGTTAACATTCTTTCTACCAGAGTTACAAGAAATTAATTATCTCGGTAAAAATCTATACATTTGAAATGTATACGTGATTTTTTTTCATTTTATTTATTCTTAAAATGGGTACCTAACCTGAAATATTAACATGGATATAATAAACAAAAATGTATTTTCTTGAAATAGTTTGTTCCAATGGGAAAATACTAGGAATCATTGTTTTTTCTTTTCTCAATTTGTTACTATCATCTTGAAACTCTATAAAAGAATATATTTCCACTGGTAAAACAGGAATTAAATTAATAAAACTATACAATATATGTATTTAATGCATTTTGAGATTTACTGTGTGGTAAAGATGGGATTATCATTTATTTCGTCCTTTTAAGTTTTTTTTCTGATCTTAAAGTTATACTTAGATTGTTGTTTTCTCCAGTAAAAATACTGCAAAAATAATATGTGCTGTTTTATTTTGGTATGTGTATTTTTCCATATTCATTTACAAATGTTTGTTCCATTTCTAGTTTATTTTGTTTGAAGAGTATGGTATGGCTCAGTTCACTTGTTTTTATTTAATGGCTACATAGCTAACTGAAACAAAATGATGAAATAACTTGAACTTTCCCGACTGGCCTGAAATACCCTTTTAAATTTGAATATTTGAACCTTTCCTCACTTCTCTGTCACATATTTGTCTCTTTCTTCTTTACTAGGATGA
>PVJX010011989.1:0-51712 GCA_004027295.1 Dolichotis patagonum | reverse complement strand
AGGTACTTATGAAATTGTAAAACCTAAATGTGTACATGACAAATGAATGACATGTCAGTTTCTAAACTTCTCTGGACCTTATCCTTACCCTCCTTATGGGAAGCCATTACTAAAATTATACTCATAAGTACCCTGTTGAGTCTATTATTTGACTCCTGTATACTTAATTGATTGTTTGCCTTTGTTTCCTTTAGGCCTAGAGCTGTACACCTACCTACCCAAGACAAAAACCAGATGTCTTGTGAATGTGGAGGAGACAGATACCTTCCTCTGTGAGCCAGATCCAAAGACAAAAAGCTAAACGTGGTCTTCAAACTCCACAGGGAGACCTTCTTAATGTGGCTTTGCATGTTTTCAACAACAGAGATAAAAACCAGAAGGGAAAATATCAACCTGATCTTTTAGCAGTGACACTCGGAGCTCTGAGACAGGTGAATCAAGACAAGGTAGAGCTGCCTGAGCCCCTCCCAGACCATTCTTGAAATGCAACAAAAAGTACATTGGGCAAGAGAGTGCCCCAACTCAGGCATTCCTCTGGGGCCTTGCCCCTATTGCAATCTCAAGGGCCATTGGAAGAGCAACTGTCCTAGCAACCAGAGAGCAGGTAAGCCATCCTCTAAGTCCTTGCCTGCACAGGAGATTTCATCCATGCCAGATTCATTGCTGACTGATCTACTCAGACTTGCTGTTGAAGATTCATGGGGCTCAGGGTCCACAGCCCCCCATTAAGGTATCCTTCTCAGAGTCCCAAGTCCCACTGGAGGTCTCCAGTAAGATACTCTCTGTACTTGTGGACATACAGGCCATATATAGTGTTCTTCTTGAGTTTTAAGGCCATTATCTTAAATCCTCAGTCTCTATAGTAGGTGTTGACAGCCAACCTATGCCGCCTTTGCAGACAGGGCCTGTTCCATGCAAGTTCCAGACTCTCTTCTTTACCCATAACTTCCTAGTAATTCCAACATGTCCCACATCCCTTTTAGGTAGAAATCTTCTTCTCTGGTCGATCCCATAGTTTGAGATACCTCTAATCCCACCCATGCTACCCATGCCATGCCAATTTTAGTTCCCCTTAGGGATCCTTCAATTTTTCCTTGCATTCCCCCATATCCCATAGCTCCCAAACATTTATAGTGACTTAAACTGATAATCAAGTGCCTTTTAGACAATGGTTTTCTTAAACCTACCCATTCACCCTATGATACTCCCATTCTCCTGGTACTCAAGCCTGATGGGTCTTATGTGTAGTGCAAGACCTTAGGGTAATCAATAATGATGTTACCCCAATCCACACCATGGTGCCAAACCTTTATACCATGCTCTCTCATATCCCTCCCTCCACCACTCACTTTCCAGTCATAGATCTTTAAGATGCCTATTTTGCACCCTAATTTTCAGGATTCCTTTTTGTTTATGTAGACTGACCCAAACACTCTGAGGTCTCAACAACTTAGATCTGTCATCTTTATAGTAAAACCTCTCCTCAGGGACACATACCACCCCCTTCCTTTCCTATTCATCAATTTCTCAGACACAGCCCTGGTAAGGACTGGCAGGTGTATTTTACACTCATGCTCTGCCACAAAACTCTCAAAACCTTCTCACCTTTGTGTGTACCTTTTCAGGATAGATAAAAGCTTTTTCCACAACCAGGGTGACTGCTGATATAAGAAATCATCTCAAGAACTACAACCAAGGTGGAGCGGTCCCTATCTGGCCTTCTTGGCAACCCCAACAGTGGTCAAAGTTGCTGGACTTCCTTCCTGGTTTCATATCACTCAAGGTAAGCAGTGCCTTCCCAACCCTGAATCTAACCATTCCTAGTGGTCATCTCATCTTCTATCACTCACCTGTCTCTGTCTCACCAAGGCCTCACAGCCACAACTCTCAGGCTAAGTCATGTACTGTTATCTAATTTGGTTCCTAATTACTTACATTCTATTAATTATCTTTTTTACAGAAAGACTCTTGACAGTCTTTCCTAAAGACTCCTACATCTTGTGTAAGATCGTCTTCATGTTGTTCTACATAACAACTGTCTTATTTCTCTCTGCCCTCAGCTATTTAGTTAAACGTGAGATCCCTGAGGACCTAGGCACTTATCTCCCTTATAGTGACACAGCCACGCCTCTCCCCAACCCTGTTATTCTTTCTAGCTCAACTCTTGCACCAGAGATAAGCCTTACCTACCTACACTTTTAACTTTTACCCTTTAAGATGGGAAAATAAATACCTCTCATAACTCTACTCCTCTTAATCCCTCACTTATTTTTCATAATTCTACCTCACGGTGGTCCTGATGAAACAGCATATTTAAATCAAAGACACCTTTCCTTTTACCTCCTCTGGGTCTTTAAATATGAGAGTGGACTTCTTCCTCATAGCACCTTATCTCTTTGTTTTTCCAGTCTAAGATGCGGGCATTCACCAATGATCAAGTTGTCCTGGCTGAAACACCTGGTACAGGTTTCTATATGGGCATCAACCATCATCCCATCAACCTTCCTAAACCCCAATATGATGCCCCCTTTCAGCAGTAAGAGAGAGACTTTGGCTTTTTGGCTTTTGGCTTTTTCCTAGCAATAAAAAGATGGGAATGAAAGGTTTTTGCCCTAATATAAGCTGTGGTGGGAGGTGGGACCAAACAGGGTGTTTACCTTGAGGTCACTTTCTCCTTCCCCTGTGACAACTTCTTTTTTCCTTTCCCAGTGGCACAAAAATGGTCCCAATCAGCCCCTTGTGCATGATCAATGTCTGCCCTAAGCACTACCCTGGTCAGAGGTTATAGGTATAACCCATATCCCACGTTCCACTCAGAGAATGCCAGGCGTCTATAGTCATGGGCTTCTCTCCATGTCCTGGGAATAAAGGCTACTTTTATTTTATATCTTCTTTCTTATTGCACCAAAAACCTAACATTGGGTTTGACTTGTTATTCTTTTTCCAAAAGTTTGAGGTTTAACGTTAAGTTGTTTCTTTGAATTCATTCTGTTTTCTTGATGTGAGAGTTTAACACTATGTATTTCCCTCTTAGGACTGCTTTCATTGCTTTCCATATGTCTTGCTATGTTTTATTGGCATTGTCATTTAATTGTACATATGCTATAATTTCGTGGTTAATTTCCTCTGTGACTCATTGGTTGTTCAGAAGCATGTTGTTTAGTTTTCATGTGTATGTGTAGGTTTTGTGATTTCCTGTGTCATTGGTTTCCAGTTTCATTATGCTATGGTAAGATAGTGTGCAAGTAATAGTTTTAATTCCTCTGCATTTACATAAACATGGTTAGTGGACTAGTATGTGGTCTATTTTGGAGAACATCCCACATACAGTTGAGAAGAATGTGTATTCTGATGTTTTACATTGGAACACTCTGTAGACATCTCCCAAGTCCATTTGTTCACAGGTTTGGTTTAATTCTGATATTTCTTTGTTGATTTTTTTTGGGGGGGGTCTGGTTGATCTATCTGTGAGATTGGAAATTTAAGGTACCTTACTACAATTGTGTTAGTGCTTATTTGGTTAAAAATGTCTGTTAATATTTGTTTTATGCAGTTGGAGACATCAGTGTTTGGTGCGTTTATATTTAGGAATGTTACCTCTTCTTGGAGCTTTAACTTAACAAGTATGTAGTGACCTTCCTTGACTCTTTTGGCATAAAGTTTGCACTGTCTGCAAATAGAATAGCTACCAATGCTTTTTTTAGGGGGTATCTGTGGTACAGATAATTGTTTTCATCCTTTTACTTGTAGACCATGAATTTCTTTTTGGGGCAAATGTATTTCTTGAATTAAATGGAGATTTTATACTTAAAGTTTTTTTCATATATATATATATATATATATATATATATATATATATATATAGTCTTGCTAAGACTGTTGCTTTCTCAAACTTATGGTCTTGCTCTTTCATCAAGTATAGCTCTTTTTTATCTTTTGTTAGTGTATATTAGTGTATATTATGTAGTGTTTTTGTCATATTCCTACATGCATATAGCATACTCTAAATATTGTATCATCTAGAGTCCTACACTTTTTTTTCCCTTTCTCTGGCCGTCTTCCTCTTCTTTTTTTTTCCCCTCCGGTACCAGGGGATCAAACTCACTACCACGCCTTTGCAAGGCAGGCCCTTATGCCGCTGAGCTAAATCCCCAACCCAAGGAAAGATTTTGGTTTTGTTTTGGTACCAGGGATCCAACTCATGACCTCCTGCTTGCCACGCAGGTGCTTATGCCACTAAGCTAAATCTCTGGCTTTCCTCTTCTTTAATATCCTCCATTCTACAACATCTTTCCTGCAATCTTTTATGTAAATTTATCTGTATTTAGCTTCCATATATGGGAGAAAACATGTAATGTTTAATGTTCTGGTAACTATTATTGTATTACAGTTATATGTTTTTGGGAAAAATCCTTAACTTTTATTTTTTAAATGAAAATTCAAATTTCTAGGTGAACTTTTCTAATTATTAGTATGCATTTTCTAATGCATATTATCTTGGCTCATTGCCACAATAGGACAAGAAGCTACCATTCAGTTTTGTAAAGATCTGATTTCATAATTTAGGACTAAACAAAACTTGGTGATATTTGCATATTAAAAGAAGTTTAAAATACAGGTGTAGGAATTTAAGGTTTCATTAGTGTTGTTATGCTTTCTGCAATGAGATCACTATGTTCCACTTAAGTCCCCATGTTTTTCTACATGTTATGATTTCGTAAAGCTTCATTTTCTATTCATCTCCTCATTTACATCACTAGATTAACCCTTGAGTTTTATATATAAAATTTACTAGAACATTGCTTCATATTTGGATCAGTGAGATTTTATACATTTTTAAACAAAACAATAAATATGATACAGGACTTTAAAACAAGATAAAAGGGAATTAATAATGGCTGCCATAATATCTCTTGTTATCTTCAAAATAACTCCCCATACCATGAGACATAATAAAGTCAAACAAAACAGAATGGCATAGAACCAATAAAAACAAAACAATGAAAGCAATTCAGCACTTCAAAACAAGCTAATAGGAAAATAATAATGGCTAGCCTAATGCCTGTTGCTGTCTTCAAAGTACAAAATATATTATGGTAGCAATTATTGACTTCCTGTTATCTTGTTTTGAAGCCCTGTATTGCTTTCATTGCTTTGTTTTGATTGCTTTTACTGTTTTGTTTTGTTTTGTTTTGTTTGATTTTATTATGTCTGATAGTATAGGCAGACATAATTATGTCTGATGGTATAAGCAGACATAATAAATGAAATACAGGGCTTCAAAACAAGATAACAGGAAGTCAATAATGGCTACCATAATATATTTTGTTATCCTTGTAAAAGCTGTCCATGCCATCAAATATAATAAAATCAAACAAACAAAACAAACCAAAACAGAATAAAATCAAACTAAACAGAACATTGAAAGCAACATAGGGTTTCAAAACACCATAACAGATTAACAATAGCCATTGCCTTCCCTTTTTAGACATTTCCTCTTCTTTCACTTTCACAATACTTATTGTGCATTTTGGATCCCACTAACTCTCTTAGGTTTTTTATACTAGAGGACAACACAATGTTCACCCATGTGACTCTGAACAATTTCATCCATGACCATGATCTCAAGTTTTATCCATTTACCTACAAGAGCATCAAGATTATCTTTCTTTGTAGCTTAGTAGCTTTTTTCCATTGTATAAAAATGCTATATTTGTCTTATTCATTCTGCAGTTGATGGGCAAGCTACTCCTACTCTTTTCTGGTTCTCTGTCACAGAAAGCATTGTTTTCTCTTTTTTGACTTTCAGTCTGTGAAATTTCCTTTGTAGTTAAATGTGTGTCTTGTGTAGAGCACATTGATGGGCCCTGTCTCCTGATACACTCAGCCTACATTTCTTTTTATTGGTGAATTGAGGCCATTTACATTAATGATTCTG
Organism: Dolichotis patagonum; assembly: GCA_004027295.1. NCBI lineage: Eukaryota > Metazoa > Chordata > Mammalia > Rodentia > Caviidae > Dolichotis > Dolichotis patagonum. The sequence goes on along the minus strand of PVJX010011989.1, from coordinate 45,774 downwards.
GCCAATGTGCTCTGGATTGTCTCTGCTTTGGTGTACTCCTGCCACTGGCTACCTACTTTTCCCCTCCATTCAGTTGTTTGCCTCACTTGGTGATCCCTCTCTGCCACTATTCCTGAAACTGTGATATTATTTTTTCTTTCTCTAGGACATCCTTCAGTATTCTTTTGGGATTGTTTTGGTGGCCATGAATTCCTTCATTTGTTCTTTATCATGGAAGTATCTTGTTTATCCATTAATTTTGAAAGATAGTTTTGGAGAGTACATCAATCTGGTTGTAAGTTGTTTTCTTTCAGGACCTGAAAATTTTCATTCCAACCTCTTCTTGACTTGGTGGTTTTTGTTGAGGAGTCTGCCATAACTCTGATCATTTTCCTTTATAGGTGATCTGTTTCTTTTCTCAAACAGCTTTTAATACTCAGTTCTTTTGCTGAACTTCTGGAATCATGTTTATTATATGTCTTGGTGTAGATTTATTTTGGTTTTGGCTACTTGGAGTTTATATGCTGCATTTGTCTGCATGTCACTATTTTTCCCATTCTTGGGACATTTTTTGCCATTACTTTATAAATAGACATTTTATGTCTTTTGTGTTGACCCCTGCTTTTTCACTGACATGTATTATTCTTAAATGATTTTTCTTTGCATCATATTACAACTGTTGAATTGTTATTTCTTGGTTCTTTGTTATTTTTCAAGAGATCTTTCCTTTCACAATTGCTATCTGTAAACTTGTTTTAAAGGTCTGAAATTCTATCTTCAGTTTCTTACAAGTGGTTTTGCCATATTTCAGTGGAATTTTTAATTTCTTAGATATTTCTTTAACTTTTATACATTCTATATCTTTCTTATATTGTTCATTTTCCTGTGTCCCTCTATTTTTTGTCTTCTTTAGAGAAAACTTAGCAATTATTTTATTATGTTTTTCATTTCTTCTTTTATCCAAGATAGTGTTTCTGCTGTAATTTCTTTTATAGCCTCATGAAGTTCTTCCTTTACTTCAGTTGCCAACACTGCAGAAACTGCAGGTGTGAAGCTCACAAGCTCTTCCATGTTTACATCTTCTGGACTAGCTCTGCATAGTTTGGAGGCCACAGACTGCCTTTCACTTATTTGTCTTGATATTTTCCTGGGTTCTTCTGGACAATGCATATCCTACATTGACTACAATTTCTCCTGAGCATGACTATTTGGTTGTTCTGTCCAGTGCTGCCTACAGGTATCTGATAGTGGTCATTGGGTGCACTAGTGCAGGGCTGGCTGATGCTTTTTCCAGCCTGGCTGGCTACCAATGATAGGAAGCATCCCTGATGATGGCTGGTGTGCACATCTTATATTTTTAAATTACTTTCTAAATGTATTAAGAAGTATGCATTTTGCTTCTATTTTATATATTTAGATTAAATAAAAGCATAGTTTATTAACATAATTGACAATTGATTGATTTGTAGACATTCTGGAAATCTGATATCCAAGGATGATGCTGTATTTTTAATCACCCCCTCCATTTCTGTTATCATGGCACATTGCACTGTACATGCTGTCACCTGAATGTGAGAGAAGCAGGTATAGCCTTCTGGGTGTTTAGGAAACCTTGTGCACATAAAACCTATGTCATATTGAACCTATATGAAGCAGCAAATTCTACAAAGCAACTTACACTTAAGAATCAGTCAGAAGAATTTAAAATGGAATCATAATTAATTTTGCAATAATTAATAGATTCAAATTAATGCACAAACAAGTAACACTTAAGGCAATTAATTATACATAAAAAATAAGTTTTCACTAGGAAGATTATACTTTTGTAATTTTGTTTTTCTTATATGAAAAATACCATTTATTTAGGGCTTTGAACAGACTTAATTTTTATTGACAAATAGAGTACAGAGTGATATTTTAATACATATAAACAACTTATAATGATTACACTAGTGTAACTAGACTATCACTTTAGACATACATTATTCATGTTTTTGGGGATTTTCTACTAGTCATTTAGAATCTTTGATTAATTGTTGTTAACAATAGTTATGCTATTGTGATGTAAGCCTTAGAAGTCATTCTTTTCATCCAACTACATCCTTACACTCACTAACATTCCTCCCTTCACTTCACCCTCCACCATAACAAAATATTGTTCTAACAGAATCTCTTTTTGGGGCCACTGTTGTTTCAAAATCATGCATCATCAATCAAACTGGTATCACACATTTTGGGGGGTATACAGTGGTAATTCTATTCATGGACTTCATTTTTTATATGATTCTGGTGAAGATGGCTGGGCATTGTTCATCACCCAATGTAAAGTTTGCACAAAAAGCAAAATTTTTCCCAACACTTTCTTTGCCAACTGAATTGTTTAAAAAACTTTGTAAACTGAATTGTTACTGTACTTGGTGAATTTATGAGAACCCATTTCTCACTACTCTTCCACAAAGAGGTGACTGATTTTTCTTTGTATTTTAAATTGCAGTTGGTTCAACATTTTTGTTTCTTAAGATTTCTCATTTAATGTTTATATCCAATTTTTCAATGAAGAAGAAAGAAAGAAAGAAACACAACCTATAATTTGTGTTATTTTCCAATTTCGATATTAAGGATCTACCTATGAGGTCAATGTCACACTTAACCTGTATGACCTTAGGGCTGTGTAAAGAGAGCATTCTTACCTGGAGTTGCATTGCCCTGGAGCAGTAGGCTCCAAAAACCCACTGGTACAACTCAGATCTGCTACTTTGCCGTGGATTCGGTCCTTAAATACCAAATAATTTGTGTTTATAATATGCTACTTGCATAGAAAGAAATAATTAGGCATCAATACCAGGAGATACATTACTCTAGAAAGATGGTGGACAGATAGGCAGCAGGACGAGAAGCCTCTCTGAGAGAGACAGCTCAGATGACAGAATAAAACATCCTGGAGAAACCTGGACAGAGGGAGATGGATTCTCTCAACCCAGGAAGAAACTAAAGGGGAAAGAGCTCAAGTATGAAGTCCTGGGGCTACCATTAGTGAAGCTAAGATCAGCGGTTATGGCGCTCTTGCCAAGTGTGGCCTGAGCGCTCTAACCTGCACCTATGCGACTGGCTTGAGTGGCCCCACACGTGGACCTAAGCCACCCGACATGTGCAAATCTCATGAAGCTGCCATGAACTTGCACCACAGCCACACTGACATGCTGAAGTTAGAGTTTGGGGAGCCCAACAGAGAATGGAGCCAGAGAGGGACTGGCCTTGACCTGTGGTGAGTGCTGGGAATGACTCTCCCACAGGAAAGGGGCGACCAACTGGACAACATGTTGGAGTCTGGCTGGACGGTCCAACTTGGGAATGGCAGTGACTTCAGCTGGTTGTTCTGCTCCCAGAGTAGATTGGTGGGATCTGCTTGGCCTGGGTTACACCCCTGACCAGGACCCAATAAGTCATCCAAATCCAATTCCCTATGTGCAGCACTCATTGAAGCAGTGAAGGCTTGCAAAGGTTGACTGGCCCGGAGGGGAGGGGCCAGCATACACTGCCTCTTCCTGCACTTCAGTGGCTGACAGCAGACTGGAGAGGGCAGAAATCCCTAGCCAGTGCACTTCAGAGGAGCTGTAACCAACAGTGAAAGGGGTTGAGGACTTCACTGTACACTTGTATGGAAGGAACCAAAAACATGACAAGAGAAAGAAATAAGAAAAAGCTCCCAGCCCCCAACCCTGAGAATATTGATCCAGGAGAGGTAAATACAAAAGAGATTGAGGGCAGCAAACATGCAACATCTAACACGGCATCAGTGGACACAACAGATATCTTTGGGACCTCCTAGAGGAGCTCAAAACTGAAATATTAATTCAAGCTAAGAAAGATAGAAGTAGATTAATAAAAGAAATGCTAAGCACTCTCAGGAAGACACAAATGGAACAATGGAGGAACACAAAAGAAGGAGAGAAACATTTGATGAAAAATATAAGTAAAACCTAGAATACATGAAGCAGATTCAAAGAGATTACCAGGAAACTAAAAGCTTCGTTGAAAGCTGGCAAAACTTCTTGAAAGAAACTAAGGATAGACTTTCAAAACTTGAAGACAGGTTTACAATATGTGATCAAGAAAGGAAAGATCTTTTAAAAATAACAAGGAAACAGACAGTAACAATACAAAGTCTAGAAGACCAAAGGAGGATCTATAAATTAAGAGTAATACATGTGAATGAAGAAGCAGTAGTTAAAACAAAGGAATTCCAAAGACTAGTCACAGAAATAATTAAGGAAAACTTCCCAAACATAACAAAAGGAAATGATATGCAGATGTATGAAGCATACAGAAATCCAGCCACCTACAACCAAAACAGAGCTACACCCAGACATATAATAAGATCCCAGAAATTCAATATAAGAACAGAATTTTAAAAACTGTTAGAGAAAAGAAACAGATCTCCTATAAAGGAAAACCCATCAAAATTGTGGCAGACTCCTCAACACAGACCATCAAATCAAGAAGAGCTTGGAGAAAAATAATCCAAACCCTGAAACAAAATAACCTCCAGCCCAGATTGATGTACCCTGCAAAATTGTCTCTAGAAATTAATGAGAAACAACTTGCTTCCATGACAAAGAGGAACTGGGGGAACTCGTGACCACCACTCCAACCCTACAATAAATACTGAAAGACATTCCAGAGAGAAGAAAAAAAATTCTGGGATTTCAGGGACAGTGGTAGAGAGGCCTCAATGAATGGGTCAGGCAGTGGAATGAAAGAAGAAAATAGACACTCATTGGCAGAAAAATAGAAGAGCAGAAATGAGGCAGAGAAGGTTGGCTCTAATCTCTAACATAGATGGCCTTGATATACTGACAAAAAGAAACACAGGTAGAGTAGATCAAGTGATAGGGTCCATCGAGATGCTCTGTATTGGAAACATAATTAACCTGAAAGAGGGCTTATGGGCAGAAATTCAAATTTGAGAAAACATTGCTCTATGTGACAGGGAACCAGAGAGAAATAGGGGCAACTCGACTAGCACTTGCAGATAGGTTGAAAGGACATGATACTTTTGTGCAGTAGAGATCTACTCAGCTATAAGGAAGGAAAACCTTGAGGCTTCTATAGGTAAAGGAATACAACTCGAGATCAAGCCTAGGAGTCAGAAGGTTCAGAACCAGTTAGGGTAAACAGCAAGTTGCTCCCACCAATCTAAAAACTGAGGGAATTACTGGGATCCAAATTGTACAGTGCACCCTGTGGGAGTGAAAGGGGAGGAATAGTCTAAAAAAAGAAGGCAGAGGACATTGTTAACAGTATAACAGGAGTTAAAATCTACATTATTCACACCACTCTGTTTAGATGGGTTATATTCTGTTCCAGTTTGTCTACTTACACAAGACTTGAGGGCATGGACAGCTATCCCCAAAATAGCAGGATATATTATAGTAATCATCCTTAATTTCCTATCAACTTAATCTGAAGCCCTGTATAACTTACATTGCCTTATTATGCCTGATCTTATTTGAATCTGTTTTGTTTGACTGCTGTTTTGTATTGACTGATTTTATTCGAATCTGTTATGATTGATAGTATCAAGTCTAAGAGTACAGGCAACTATACTGAATATGACAAGATTCACCAGGATACCCACTCTGGTTTGATTATTACCTGCTTTTGAGGTCTTATAATATCTCCAATGTTTTGTTTTTATTAATATACTGGTAAGACATCATAGTAACCATTGTAGGTCAACTTTTATTGTGGTTTTATATGACTTTTTCATTTCATGTTTTTCTAGGAATTTGTTTTGTTTTTTCTTGCTTTTTTTGTTTTTCCCTCTAATACAGAAAAGATAGATATACATGTAGAGATTCATGCATGCATAGAACTTATAAACAGTTTATGAGAACCAATTATATAATGCATGATGAAATGAACAACTACTTTGAAGGAAAAGAGACGCTACATTACCCAGTGCTGATTCCAAAGCATCATGATATGAAATCCAGCAATACTATCATTCTTTTTCAGAGTGATTTTAGCCTGTTTTGTTTTGTTTAAGTTCAACATACATGAAGGTATGGACAGCTATTTTGAAGAGAATGAGAGACACTATGACAAGCATTGTTGGCTTCCCTACATTGTTGGCTGCTATTGTCTGGTCTTGAAGACCTAAAATGCCTTCCTCATCCTGTTCAGATCAGCTCCATATTATGTTATTTCATGTGAATTCTCTTTATATGAAGATATGGACAACTATTTGGAAGAAAACAAGAGACAATATGATAGATAGTGAAGATCTCTGATTATCTTGCTTTGAAATTTATGTCTTACATTGCTTTCTTGTGCTCTGTTTTGTTTTGTTTTATTGTGTTTAATTTTACTCTCTTTAAAATTAAAATAAATACCAGGTGATAATATATATTTATGAGAAAATGAGTACCATTTATATCAACCACATATTTCAAGAAATTACATATATGCTTAGAAAAGAATCTCTTTTGCTCTTGAAACTACATAATATTTTGCTTCCAAAACTTTTCATAGAATTGGCAGATTCATGTATGAACAATGTCTTTATATAATTTGTTTTTTATATCTGTTATGTTCTATTATGTTGTATTATCAAAACCTTAATTTTGATGTCTATTATGTTCTTCCACAACTAAGGATGGGAATTCAAATGAATTCCCCTTTCATAGTTTGCATATGATACTAATTTTTGACTCCAGGATTCCTTGCACTTATTTCCTGTTTTTAATTTGATAAAGTGCTACAAGAACAATACAACTGGACATTTGAAGCATGTTTGGGTCATCATTTGTACTGATGGATACTTGCAAGAATATATGTGTCTTGTCTTTCTCTTAATTTATTACACTGCTGTTTCAATTGTAGCACTTTTTTTTTGAGCAGAAAAAAATTCTCTATTTTTCTGATAAGCTAATACCATATGGGATTCAGACAGAAACCCAGACATTATTTTATATATTTTCTAAGTGAACTATTTGATTTTTAGTAAATTGATTTTAATAACATTATTTTAAAGATAAACTTGTGTATATTATTTCATGGTTCATTTCTTCATTTTGTAATTTAGAAATTTTACTGATAGCTTTTTAGTGACATTTTTACTAGGTAAAACTATAAGTAATAAGCAATTAAATTTCCTTTTGGGCCAGGGATATTTTAATTTGTATTATAGAGTACTTCATTATACTTTTCCATAATCATTCTTTTCTGGACATTTATAGAAATAGTAATCTCTAAATCTATTGTGTACGCTTCCACTACTGACCTGTGGGCCTTTCAAGTGCAGATCTTTGACACAGTCTTACATGAGACATTGTCATGGGCTCTGTCTCCAGCTGGACTTGTGGAGGATGCCAGGGACTCTAGGTTTACAACTTGATTTTTTGGGGCTTTCATATGTGGACATATCTCTTGTACTCTTCTGATTTGCCTTTTTTGCAAATTTTATAAAATAGTTCTATGAATTGTGTGTTCTGTACTACATCTATTACTTTGTGAACCCTGGCTATAACCATGTAAATTTTGATTATATATTCATAAGGTTTTGTAGATATGATTTTTTAATAATCTAAATATCTAGCTCATGAGATAGTCACATAAAATACAGAATTTTTGTTTTATTTTTAAAACTAGAATGTGTGCTCTGCACATGTTGGGGGTGAATATACATAATCAGAATAAAATAAAATTATTTCAAAATTTTTGAGATACAACAAGGGTTACATCAATCATAAAGAAAAAAGTTTATTGTCTATTTAAATGACATCAACATAAGTATGAAATGGAGAAAGATATTTTATTCAAAAAGTAATTCATTTGTGTAAAAATAAGAAACACACACACACACACACACTCACACACATGAAATGAAATCATATTCTTATCTAGGGATGAGACCATAAAGGGAAAAATGTGATTTCTGTGTCCTGCTGTTAAAAGTGAATCATAAATTTTCAGTCTTGTAATAGGAATATATTAAAATTATATAGTATCTGAAATTAACAGAGTATCACTTAACAAATTTTGGGCTTCTTACAAAACTCTCAACACTGTCACAACCTTTTGGCTGTGAGTATCTATAAAGAGCTCCATTTCAAATCCTTGTTTTCATTGATAGGAAAGACATATTTCAAACGGTATCTTGCAACTTCTAAAGTTTTTTCTTCTAAGTGACTAAAAGAATCTCAGTTACCAACACTAGAATTATGAGCAACATTAGTAACACTGTTTATATAATTAGGAAGTGCAGAAGTAGAAAATTTAATTTAGGGATAAATTGAACTTCATGAGACTCTTGGGGATTATGACAAAGACTCAGTCTTTATGAAAGTGTCATGTATCACAGACTTCTCTGACAACCTGCAAATGAAAAAGTGAGTCTGTGGTATGTCTATTTATAAGGATACTTATTTAAAACAAAGATAGTCATAGCAAGCAATTCCAGGTACAAAATAAAACTACATAGTGCTTAGGCAGAAAAGAAGGGAACATGGAAGAAAAAAATGCAGTGAATTAATAATGCAATGAATACTATAATTTTGTCAGGCAAAGATGTGTAAAAAAAACTACATTTCCAATTTCAAAAATTTATAAATTGTGTAGCTCATAATCATTTTTTTATCATTTAAAATTTTGTTTACATTAAATTTAGGTTAGAAAGCTTTGTACATAGCTACATTTTCTCTATAAGAAACTTCTGTAATAATTATTAGGGCAATGAGAACAAAACCTGCCTCTTAAGACTTCGATATTTTTCTAACATATAAAGGATGCTTTAGCAGGACATCTGTTCTTCTAAAATAGCTGGAAAAGTATATGTCTATCTCCAAAGCTGTAGCTATGTATGTGTTTTATGTGTGTATGTATATGTATATAGACAGAATGATTAAAAGGAATCAGAGAATTGCTAAGGCACTCAGGAACGTGTTTAAAAAAATGAGAGCACAAAAATTAGGTAAAAATGACAAAATTTTCACTTAAAATTATTCTGACCAGAAAAAAAACAAGAACATACAAAACTGAGAAAGGCAAAAATAATTTTAGAGTAAGAGAAAGATATGTCATATTCTGTCTCTATTTCTTTTTTTAATCCCCATTTTTCTTCTCTTTTATGATTTTGTAGTGTAGCATTATGGTGCATAGCCCTTAATACATTAAATAAAGTTATCTAGAGCTTCAGAAACTTTTTGAAATGCTAAAATTATATTTCTGCCCAAATATCTGTGCTATATCAGAGTCAACCTGATGAAAATAAAAGTTTTAATCTTCCTTGGGCCTATTTTTTTTAAATTCGACACTCCATGTAATTGAAGGTCTCCTTAATCATCTGAGAGCTACAGTTTTTATTCTTCTTAATCTCTAGTAATAGATTTAATTATTTAGAGCGAATTTACTTCTCTGCATATTCGTGACTGTAGTGCAATTTGTCTTCCTCACTGTGGCTCCTTGGATACTCAGTTACTCTCCTGGATCCTGTTTTTCTCCTAACAACAGACTGCATTCATTCCATGAACTTCTCCAGTACTAACCTTTGTATGTTAGAAGCATTTCTGACTTCTGTTTTTCTTTCTTTGTTTTTAGGGGTGGAATTACTTAGAATTACTAATCCAGTGTCTTGGTATCTTCCCCTCATTGCTGAGAAAATATCCAGTGCCCAAAACTAAAGAAGGAAATGTTTACTTAGCTCATAGTTTGTGGAGGTCACCAATTGGATCCAAGGCAGGCTGGCATTGCACAGGCACAACAGTTAAGGCAACAGAAGGCAGCAAAGCAACAAGAGCCAGAGAGAGAACAGTGCTTTGCCTGCCAGGAACCACCACCAAAAGGCCCTTTCCTCTGCATGCCCAGCATGGACCAAGAGAACCAGGAGATCGGCCTCTGCCTGTGGGGCACTGTCAGCAGAAGGCCCTTTCTTCCATGTGCCCAGTGTGAGTCGAGGCAGACAGACAGATCCACTTCTGTATGATGTGCACCACCACCAAAAGGCCATGCCCTGCAGGTGGCCAGTATGGGCAGAGAGAACCAGCAGATCTGCCTTCACCCTCAGGGAGCTGCCACCACAAACTTCCTTCCTGCAGGCAGCCAGCAGTAGCATGGACACACAGCCAGGTAAGCCCTGTGCATCCATAGGCCACCATTGAAGGCCCTTGGTTCCCTCAGGCAGCCATCACTCACTAGCAAAATGAGACAAACATGCCCCTGTGTGTCTGTTACCATTGTGGGAGTCCCAGTATAGACACGCAGGCTGAGAGAACCAGCCCCAACTCCATGCACCCCTGATCATCAGCAAAGCCACAGGATAGCTGCATAGGTCTAGAGAAACCTGTCCCATACCCTGCTATCTCCTGGTAAATCTGGAATTAGAAGAACCTACGTGCCTGCCCCATCCCCATACACTGCCTAGGGGCAGCCAACTCAGGAAGTATCAGGGCCCTCACTACAGCTTGTTGGGAGGAACCCAGGAGACTGTCAAGACAAAGGAGCAAAAGGCAAATGGAGACCTATAGCCCACACAGAATAAGTCTGGGAGATACCATTCATGGAAGAAAATGGAAGTCACACATCTGAAATCTCTGGGAGGATAGCAACTCAAGTAAGGAAACAACTTCATGAGATTGTAAAAGAGTCAAATAAGAAATAATGTCTCAGGTAAAAGCAGAAATCACAAACACTGAAACAATTGTTCAGCAGGTCTAAAGAAGACAGAGACAATAAAGAGGAGCATATGAAAATGATGGAAACCTTGAATGAATATAGAAAGGAATTACAATGAATGAAACAGATTAAAAAAGATATGCAGGAAATTAAAAATTCAATCAAGGGCTGGCAAACCACTTAAAAGAGACTGAAGATAGAGTTTCAAACCTTGAAGACAGGATTGCAGCTAGTGATCTTGAAAGCAAAGACCTCTTAAAAATAACACAGAATCAGGAAATAACAACCCAACAGTTGCAAGATGATGCAAAGAAGCATAACTTAAGAGTGATAGGTGTAGGTGAAGAAACAAGAGTCAACACAAATGAAATTAAAGGGATATTCACAGAAGTAATAGAAGAAAACTTCCCAAACATGGGAAATGGATCTGGCATGCAGATAAGTGAGGCATATAGGACTCTAATGAGCCATAACCAAAGTAAATTTACACTCAGACATGTAATAATCAAGATCCCAGAAATTCAGCACAAGAATAGAATACTAAAAGCTGGTAGAGAAAAGAGACAGATCACCTATAAAGGAAAACCAATCAGAATCCCAACAGACTTATCAACGTAAACCATCAAGTCAAGAAGCGTTTGGAATGACGTGTTTAAAACCCTGAAAGAAAACAACTTCCAACCCAGATGTTGATCTACCCTGCAAAACTATCTTTCAAAATTGATGGAAAAATGAGATACTTCCATGATAAAGAACAACTGAAAGAATTCATGACTACCAAACCAAACCTTCAGAGAGTGCTAAAGGATATTCTAAAGAGAAAGAAAGCTGACCATGGTACCAGGAACAGCAACAGAGGAGGATCACCAAACAAGACAAGCAATTGAATGAAGGGGAAAAGTGGAGGGTCAACAACAGGAGTATAGCAGGGCAGAGACAAAGCAATATATGCTGGCTGTAACCATTAATGTAGATGGCCTCAGGTCAGCAATAGAAAGAAACACAGGGAGAATTGATCAAGAAACAAGATACATTGATACACTGTGCACAAAAAACACATTATCCCAAAGCCATTCTAGTATCTGTTATTGGTTGATTTCTTGATGATAACCAGAATTTCTGGAGTGAATTGGAATCTCAAGGATTTAATTAGCATCTCTCCAATGACCAATGATGCTGAACATTTTTCCATCTATTTATTTGCTGTTTGTACTTCATCTGAGAAGTATGTATTCATCTCAGATGCTCATCTTTGGATTGAGTCTTTAAATTTGGTGGTTTTCTTTGTTTCAATCCTTTATATGTTTGAGATATACGTCCTTCATTTGAAGGATGCCTGAAAAAATTTTTTTTTGCACAACGTAGGTTGTCATTTCACCCTATTGGTGATTTCTTTTTTAGTGGAATGAGACCCTGGTTGTTGTTTTTGTGTAATATTTCCCATTAGATCTAGGTATTGTTCATGAAGTCTGGGCTTTCACCTATGCCTTAAAATTTTTCACCTATTTTCCCTTCAAGCAGACTTAGTGTTTCTGTTTTATTATTTATACCTTTGACTCATTTGACTTATTTTAATGTATGATGAAAAGATCTAGTTTTAGTCTTCAGCATGTGGAAAGCTACTTTTTCTGGCACCATTTATTACAAAGGCTGTCTTTCTTCCAGTGATATTTAGCTCCTTTATCAAAAATAAAGAGCTGAGTGTGTTTGGAGTCGTGTCTTTGTCTTCTAATCTTTTCCACTGATCCTCAGGTCAGTGTTTTTGCCATAGCCATGCTCATTTTGTCACAGTGGCTTTGTAGTATAATTCCAAGTCAGGGATTGTAATGCTGCCTGCCTTGTCATTTTTGCTGGAAACTTTTTGCTATTCTAGGTCTTTTCTGTTTCCAAATGAATTTTAGAAATATTTTCTCTATTTCTGTGAGGTACACTAATGGTATTTTGATTGGGATTGCATTAAATCTGTGTAACAATATCAGAAGTGTGGCCACTGTTACTGTGCAGTTCTTCCTATCCATTAGCACAGGATGTTTTTCCATTTTCTCAAATCCTCTTCAATCTCCTTTTTCCTTGTAATGCAATTATCAATGTATCGATATTTTAATTCCTTTGTTAGATTGATTTCTGTGTGTTTCTTGTGAGTTTTTTTTTATGCTATTCTAAATGGCATGGTTTCCCTAATTTCTCTCAGTGAGTTTACTGTTTGTGTACAGGAATGCTATTAATTTTTGAGTATTGACTTTGTGTTCAGTTGCACTACTGATTTCAGTTATTAAATCTACTGATCTTTCATTGCAGTTTTTGAGGTCTTCTTTTACAGCAACAAGTCTTCTGCCAACAATGATAGCTTAACTTCATTCTTTCCTATCCATGCTCCTTTTATTTCTTTCTCTTCTTTAATTTCTCTGGCTAATATTTCCAGAACTATATTGAATAGGAGAGGAGGGAGTGGTCATCTTTTTCTTGCTCCTGATTTTAGAGTGAAAGCTTGCAGTTTTTGACCAATTTCTGTGATGTTAGCTTTTATGAATTGATGTGAAGATCATACATTCTAATTTTCTGAAGGATTTTTTTTTATTATGAGGCTTTGGACTTCATCAAATGCCTTTCCATATCTTACTGAGATGATCATGTGATTTTTGTCTTTGTTTCTGTTAATATGGTATATTACATTTTTTAATTTGCATACCTGAAAGCATTCTTGCATTCCTGAGTTGAATCCTACTTGGTCATATTGTATAATCTTCTTAATGATTTGCTGCATTTTGTTTGTCAGTATCTTATTAGGAATGTTTGCATCTGTGTTCATTAGAGAGATTGGTGTGTAGTTCTCTGTTTGGGTCCTTCACTGATTTTGGTATCAGGCAATATTAGCTTCCAGGAATAATTTTAGCAATGTCATTAAAAATTTCACTGTTAGTGGCATTAGTTTTTCTCTAAACTTCTTGTAGAATTCAGTAGTGAATCAATGAAGACCTGGGCTTTTCTTTGTTGGTGAGTTTTAATTATATTTTCAATGTCATAGACATTGAGTTATTTAGAATTTTTACAACTTCTGGATTCAACTTTAGTAATTCACTGCTTCTAAGAAACTGTTCACTTATTCTATTTCCTTCTTATTTGAGTAAAAGTTCTTGTAGTGGATATTAATAATCTTTTGAATTTTTACAGGCTATGTAGGTATTTCACCATTTTCATTCCTAATCACAATTTTGAGTCTTTTATTTTCCCTTTATGAAGTTGGCTAAGAGTTTATCAATTTTAATCTTTCACAGAACCAACAATTCAATTCCTTGATCCTATGTAGGGTTTTCTTAGTCTCAGTTGCACAATTTCTGCTCCTATCTGTATAATTTTCTCTTTCTTAGCTTTGGGTTCAATATGTTCTTCTTTCTCTAGAAGTTTCAGTTTCACATTCAGTTACTACTCTGAGTTCTCTCTGTTTTCCTGATGTGAGAATTCATCTTCACAAATTTCCCTCATTGTTTCCCAAAAGTTCCAGTATATTGGTATGTGTAAAACTGAAAATATTATTTTTATTCTCTGTAGTTATATTTACCAAAAAATCATATTTGATTTGAATACTGAAAATGGGCTTTAAACACTTGGTCAACTATTCTTAGGATTCTGTCAATTTAATATGGAAATATTCTTCTTAGAACTACTGAAAAGATTCAGTTCAAGACTACTTTCTTTTTTTAATGATTTAAAAATGAGAAAAATCAGAAAAGAAGAACAAAAAGCAAAAGGCATAAACAAAAACAGCAAACTCAAAACAATATCCATATAGGTTTTCAAAACAGAATGAAAGAAATTCAACAATGGTTGTTATATTGCACATTTTTCTTTTCTTTTTTTTCAAAGAAATAAAAGAAATTTAAAGAAAATAGAAAATCAGAAAAGAAGGGTAGAACAATACCGAATTCAAAAAGAAAAAAAAATTCTCATGATAGAATCACTAGTTCATACATTAGTCATTGTTGGCTTAAAAAATAGTTGCCAACGTCACAAAATCAAAGCATAAATAGTGGATAGACACTCAAACATTGACAGCACAAATGCTTCTGTTCAATGTTCCAACAGAAATTCAGTCAATTGGTCAACTATCTTACACACTATACATATTGTTATACTCTTTAGAACACTTTCCTTCCCTTTCATTTTCACAATATCTATCATACTCTTTGGATACCAGTATTTGGTCAGTTTTTATTATTTTTTACACTGGTGAGACAAAGTGATATTTACTCATGTGAGTCCTGTTTATTTCACTAATGAGGATATTTTCAAGTTGGCTCCATTTATCTATACAGGCCACAAGATTATCATTTTTATGGCTAGGTAGTATTCCATGGTATCAAAATACCACATTTTCTCATCCACTCTGCAGTTGATGGACATTTTGGTTGTTTCCAAGGTTTAGCTATGACAAATTGTGCTGCTATGAACATAGGTGCACATATATCTCTGTGACCTGATGTTTTCAATTTTTCTGGGAAAATACACAGGAGGAAAATAGCTGGATTGAATGGAATTTCCAATCCTACTTTTTTGAGAAATCCCAATACTGATTGCCACAGTGGTTGCACCAGTCTGCATTCCCACCAACAGTGGAGAAGTGTTCCTTTTCCTCCACATCCTTGCCAACATTTGTTATCAGTTGTTTTCTTGATGGCAGCCATTCTTTCTGGGGTGAGATGAAATCTCAGTGCTTTATTAATTTCCATTTCTTGAATGACCAGTGATGGTGAACATTTCTTCATGTATTTCTTTGCCATTTGTATATCTTCATCTGAGAACTGTGTGTTCATTTCAGATGCCCATTTTTGGAGAGGGTCTTTGAATTTGAGGGGCTTGATGTTTTTCAGTTCTTTATGTATTCTGGATATAAGTCCTTTATCTGTGAGATTGTTGGCTAAGATTCTTTCCCATTCTGTGGTTTTCTTTTCACTTTGTTGGTGATTTCCTTTGACTTGCAAAACTTTTTAATAATATGAGATCCCAGTTGTTGAGTCTTTGAAGTATTTCCTGTGTGGTTTGCCTTTTATTTATGAGTTCTCTCCCTACCCCTATGTCTCCAATGTTTTTACCTACATTGTCTTCAAGTAGATTTAGTGTTTCTGTTTTAATATTTATATCCTTGATCCATTTTGACTTTAGTTTAATGTATGGTGATAGGCATGGGTCTATTTTCAGTCTTCAGCATGTGGAAAGCCAATTTTTCCAACACCATTTATTAAAGAGGTGATTTTTTTTCCATTGAACACGTTTAGCACCCTTGTCAAATATAAGGTGGCTGAGTGTCTTTGTAGTTGTGTTTTTATCTTCTAATCTGTTCCATTGATCTTCAAGTCTATTTCTATGGCAGTATCATGCTGATTTATGACTGTGGCTTTGTAGTATAGTTTCAAATTATGGATTGCAATGCCTCCCGCATTGCCTTTGTTGCCCAGAATCACCCTTGCTGTTCTAGATTTCTTCTGTTTCCAAATGAATTTTAAGAGAGTTTTCTCAAGATCTGTAAGGTATGTTGATGGTATTTTCGTTGGGATTGCACTGAATCTGTATAATAGTTTTGAGAGTATGGCCATTTTGACAATGTTGGTTCTTCCTAACCAAGAGCAAAGGATATCCTTCCATTTTCTGATATCCTCTTCAATCTCCTTTTTAAGGATTGTATAATTTTCAGCATATAGATCTTTTACCTTCATGGTTATGTTGATTCTTAAGTATCTCATTTTTTAGATGCTATTGTGAAAGGTGATATTTTCATAACTTCTCTCTCAGTGAGTTTTTTGTTTGTGTACAGGAATGCCATTGACTTTTGAGTGTTGACTTTGTATCCAGATACACTGCTGAATTTGTTTATTACCTCTAGTAGTCTCTTAATGGAATTTTTGGGGTCTTCTACATGGAGTATCATGTCATCTGCAAATAATGATAATTTAAATTCTTATTTTCCTTTTTTATTCCTTTTATTTCTCCCTCTTGTCTGATTTCTCTGTCTAATATTTCTAGAACTATTTAGAATAGGAATGATGATAGTGGACATCCTTGTCTTGTTCCTGATTTTAGAGTGAAGGATTACAGTTTTTGTCCTTTTAGTATAATGTTGGTTGTTGGATCGTCATAAGTGGCCTTTATGAGACTGAGGTACATACCATATATTCTGAATTTCTGTAGGGTTTTTGTCATGAATGGGTGTTGGATTTTATCAAAAGCTTTTTCTGTGTCTATTGAGATGACCATGGGATTTTTATTTTTGGCTCCATTGATGTGATGTATTACATTTATTTATTTGCATAAGTTAAACCATCCCTGCATTCCTGGAATAAATGCCACTTTTTCATGGTGTATAATCTTCTTGATGTTTTACTGCATTATATTTGCCAGTATCTTATTGAGAATCTTTGCATTAATGTTCATTATTGAGATTGGTTTATAGTTCTCCTTTTTGTTTGGTCTTTCTTTGGTTTGGATATCAGGGTAATACTTGCCTCCAAGAATGACTTAGGAAGGACTGCTTTTCTTTCAATTTCATTGAAGAGGTTAAAGAGTGTTGGTATTAAATCTTCTCTAAATTTCCTATAGAATTCAGCTGTGAATTCATCACCTGGGCTTTTTTTGTTGGTAAGTTTTTAATCACACTTTCCATTTAAGTAGCTGATATTGGGCTATTCAAAACTGTTATATCTTCTTGATTGAGCTTTGGTAGTTCATATGTTTCTAGAAATCTGTCCATTTCCTCTGTATTTTCCACCCGATGTGAGTAGAGATGTTCAAAGTAGGTATTCATGATCTTTTGAATTTCCATGGGATCTGTAGTAATTTCCCTCTTTTTAGACCTTATTGCATGGATTTGGGTTTTTTCTTTCTTTTTCTTGATAAGGTTGGCTAGGGGTTTATCAATTTTGTTTATCCTCTCAAAAAACCAGCTCTTTGATTAGTTATTTATTTGTGTTGTTTGTTTGGTTTCAATTGCATTAATTTCTGCTCTAATCTTAACAATTTCCTCTCTTCTATGAGGTTTGAGTTAGACTTGCTCTTACTTTTCTAGGAGCTTGAGATGCAGCATTAGGTTATTTATTTTTGCTCATTGTTTTCTTGATATGACTATTTATTGCTATATATTTTCCTTTTAGGACTGCTTTCATTGCATCCCATAGGTTATAGTATGTTGTGTCTGCATTTCCTTTATATTGTAGGTATTATTTTATTTCTTCTTTAATTTCATCTGTAACCCAGTGGTTGTTCAGAAGGTTGTTATTTAATTTCCATGTATATATGCAGGATTTGCAGGGGTTTTTGTCATTGATTTCCAATTTTAGTGCACTATGATCAGATATTATTCATGGGATAATTTCACTCCCTCTGCATTTAC
Organism: Dolichotis patagonum; assembly: GCA_004027295.1. Lineage (NCBI taxonomy): Eukaryota > Metazoa > Chordata > Mammalia > Rodentia > Caviidae > Dolichotis > Dolichotis patagonum. The sequence continues at coordinate 27,740 of PVJX010011989.1, read as the reverse complement.
TTAATGCTTTATGAATTAATATATGGTCTACTTTGGAGAATGACCAATGTGCAGCTGAGAAGAATGTATATTCTAATGTGGTTGGGTGAAACATTCTGTAAACATCCACTAAGTCCCTTTGTTCACAGATGTGATTCAGTTCTGTTATTTCTTTGCTGATTTTCTGTCCAGTTGATCTGTCTCTTTGTGACAGTGGGTTGTTAAGGTCTCCTATTACAATGGTGTTCTTGTGTACTTGGTTTTTCATGTCCATTAGTATTTGTCTTAAATAGTTGGGTGCTCCTGTATTTGGTGCATATATATTTATTATTATTTCTTCCTCTTGTAGTTTTCCACTTATAAGTATGTAATGGCCTTCTTTATCCCTTTTAATTCATTTAGGTTTGAAGTTCACTTTGTCTGCAGGCAGAATAGCTACCCCTGCTTTTTTCTGGGTTCCTGTTTCTTGGAATACTGTTTTCCACCCTTAACTTTTAATCTATGAGTTTGTTTTTGAGTCATATGTGTTTCTTGTATACAGCATATTGTGGGTACCTGTTTCTTGATCCATTCTGTCACCCTGCTTCTTTTGACAGTTGAATTGAGCCATTTACATTTACAGTTATCACTTATGTATATTGACTTGACTTTGCTGTATTATGTTCCTGTTGTTGGTTTCTCGCTTTCCTCCCTTTCAATTTCTTGTCCAGGTTGGTGGTTTCTTTCTGTTGTTGCTCTGGAGGTTGTGGTCATTTTTATCTCTTTCTAGTATGTCTTTCAATACTCCTTCCAGGGTTGGTTTGGTAGATATGAATTTCTTCAGTTGTTCTTTGTCATGGAAGTATCTTGTTTCTCCATTAAATTTGAAAGACAGTTTTTCTGGTTATGTCAGTCTGGGTTGAAAGTTGTTTTCTTTTAGGTCTTGAAATACTTCACTCCAAGCTCACCTTAACCTGAATATTTGTGCTGAGAAGTCTGCCATGATTCTAATAGGCTTTCCTTGATAGGCAATTTGTGTCTCTTCTTTAACAGCTTTTAGTATTCTCTTTTTATGCTGTATGTCTGGAATCTTAATTATTATATGTCTGGGTGTAGATTTATGTTGGTTATAACTCTTTGGCATTCTATATGCCTCACTTATTTGAATGTTAGATTTTTTTCACTATGTTTGGGAAATTTTCTGTTACTACTTCTGTGAATAACTTAGTTAAGTCTTTTGTGTTGTCTCCTTCCTGCTTTCTGATGCCAATTAGCCTTACATTGTTTCTCTTGGCATCATCTTGAAGCCGTTGAATTGTCATTTCATGCTGCTTTGTTGTTTTTATAAATTCTATCTTTTCTTGGTCCCTATCTGTGATCCTATCCTCAAGGTGTGAAATTCTGTCCTCAGGTTCATTTAAAAGGTTTTTCCACCTTTCAATAGAATTTTTTGTTTCTTGGATATCTCTTTGAAACTGTTTCATGGATTCTGCTTATTTTCTACCTTGTTCATTCAAGGTTTCAATCAATTTCCCATGCTCCTGTATTTTTTTAAATATATTTCTTCCCTAAGAATGTTGAACAAATCGTTTACTAAGGTTGTTACTTCTGTCTCTACATAAGGTATTACTTCTAATTTGATTTCCTCTGTAGCCTCTCGGATTTGTTTCTCTACTTCATCTGCTATCTTTTCAGCGACTTCTGGTGTATGACTTTTAAAGTTCTCCATTTCTCTGTTACCTGTTTTTGTGCCTGATGGACTAGATATTTGAGATTGCATTTCGATTTTTTGTTTTGTCATTTTCACCTTCTGGGCCAATATCTCGTTATTTAGTCCCAAATGTCACAACAGTAGGCAATGTACCTCATAGGGTAGTACTTTGTGGTTGATGTCCACCTGATTGTTGGGTGCATAGTGACCAGAACCTACTGGGGTGTTCTGTCTGGGTGAGGGGTCACCAAGTCTCCCATCAAACTAGAGCTGCCAATCCACTGCAGTTCAATTGTCTGCAAGGCAGAGTGGGAGCCACACATTCACAGCAGTGCTTGGTTTTAGTTATGGGTGGGGTAGATGAGGGCAGCAGACCAATCCAAGGTAGGTGTGGCAGTCCACTGGGTCAGCACTGTGCTGGGTCACAGGCACGGTTCAGTGCCCTGGGCCTGGAGGGGACACAGAGATAGTCCTTTGTATGGGACAGTGGGAGAGCGTTGATGCAGGCAGGTCAGGATCAGCTGCCTGAGCCATGGCAGAGCTCGGTGGTCTTCCTTTTGCATGGCAGTGGAGGGGAGGTACTGAGGCATGCAGGCATGCCCAGCAGCCTGAGCCAGGGCTGAGCTAATTGGCACCTTCCTTCACACAGCTGCAATGGTGAGGGGGATAAGGAATGCAGGCACGACCCGTGGGGTAAGCCTGGGCAGAGCTTGGTGTTCTTCCACCACATGGTAGAGGCCAGGAGCAGCTGGAGGCACTGAGGCACTGAGGCACACCCAGCAGTGCCAGCCAGGGCAGAGCTTGGCTACTTACTCTGCTTGGCGCCTTCTTCCATGATGCATTGTTGGCTTTGCGGGGGTCGAGGTTTGCAGACACACCCAGTGGCATGAGCCGGGGAGGAGCTTGGTGTTCTTCCTCCATATGGTACAGGGCAAGAGTGGCCTGAGGTGCTGAGGTGCTCAGGCTTGGCCAGCAGTATGAGCCAGGGTGGAGCTCAGCTACTTACTCCGCGCAGTGCCTTCCTCTGTGCTGTGGCGGTGGGGGCAGACAGTGGTGCACAGGCATGCCCAGCTGTGCAAACCGGGCTGGAGCTCAGTGATTTCCTCCACGCTCTCAAGACTACTTTCTTTGGCTGGAGATTAGTTCAGCAGCACAAGTGCCTGCCTGACAAGTATGAGGTTGTGAGTTCAATCCTTGGTACCAAACAAAAAAAAAAACCATTTTTTTCCTTTTTGCTATGTAAAGAGCAAGGAAATTGATTATTCTTGGTATCATAAATTTCAATAATGTAATAATTCTCGTGATTTATATAAACAAAGCAAAATAAATTACCCAATTTTCTTCTTTATATTTAAATATAAATTATGTATTTAATACTTAGTTTATAAAGATAAAACTAATAGTTAAAATATAAATTATTGTATTTATTAATGGTTTCTAAAGATAAATTAAATAAAAAATTTATCTATAATGCAAACAATTACATAGAAATCTATCTCATTTAAAAAGACAGGTCTTTATACTATGTTAAAATTGCTTTGTTGATAAATTTATCCAGATACTAAAGGAATTTTCTTATAAATTAAAAAGTTCTTGCATTTTGTGACTATACTACTTTGTATATGTTGTCAATCATATTGTTCCAAACTGTGGAACAATATAAGTAAGAAATTGTAAAATAGTTTAATTTGTAACCAGGTATGGTGGCATGCACTGGTAATCCCAGCACTCAGGAGGCTGAGGCAGGAAGAATATTGCAAGTTCAAGGGCTGACTAGGTCATGTGGTGAGCTCAAGTCAGCCTGAACTACACAGCTAAGCCTTGTCTCAAAAACTAATGTTTTATAATTAATAACTATTATAGCCACTATAGGATACTTATAATATATAATGGAATTCATAATAACAAATTTACTCCTTGTTTAATAAATGATATTGGTTTCAGCTCTAGTCCTAACCAATTTGTAAACTAGTTTACAAAAATGTTAGTGAAAATACATTAACAAAATAGAAAAACAAAATAGAAAAACTGATGCAATTAAAACCAAGAATTAGGATCAAGACCAAAAAAAGAAATAAACACAGAGGTTGATCACATAAGCCATATTTATAGACTGGAAATCATATTGAGTAAAGGAAAGGCCAGTGACAAATACACAAACAAGATCAATGGGATACTTAGTTCCTTCTTCACAATCTAGGGTCTGATAACAAGCTCTTTAAAAGGGTTTACATGATTGAAACGAGATAATAAAATGTTTAAAGATTGCAGACAATCTCTGTACCTAGTTCTTACTATTTTTCCATAGAAATACTAATAAAGATGTCGCAGTTTAAATCCAGTTATATAATCATATGGTGACTTCTTTAGATTTTAAATGTAGCCTAATGAAGTCTTTGATACCATAGTGGATACAGCCTCATCACCCCCGAACTCTTGGAAACTCTTTTCTTGGTCACTACTGTTCCCCCTTTCTTGCTGCCAAGATTCTGTGTAACTGCTGTGACTTCACGTTACATAATTTGATTTTATATTTGATATGAAAAAATCTTTTATCTATAATTTCTTATAATACTGATAGAGAATGGATTTTCAAATAGATGTGCAGATAGTAAAAAGCTATTTTTATGGATGAAAATACTCTAGGTGCAACATAGTTAAGGTTTCAAAATGCTTCTTAGAAGTCCAAATTTTCCACCAATATTATTACATGCTGTAGATTCTATAAATACTTACATTTCAGCATAATGAGATATATTCTCCATGAAAAAACAATTGTGATGCCTATGTATGATGCTGTTTGGAGATTTGGTTAGGGTAAGAATTGAGACCTAATTCAAGCTGCCATTCTATGTCAGGGTAAAGGCAACACTGCACTTTGTCATTTCAAGCTGCCTGCCTGAGAGAAGGTGCACATAAATAAGGTGTAATGGAGAAATGGCTCCAATTGGGTTCTTGAAGGACTAATACTGTGACCATTTAACTTTCCCACGGTGTTATTTTGGAGACTGTCAGGAGAAATAAATTGGTTTTTGTCCCTGTAACTGAAGAGGAGCATCTATAGAGCCAGTCGCCTAAGAAGTAAAGAACGCTGCATTCAAGTTCAATTTTCACAGGAAACTCAAGTGAAACCAATAGTACGAGGCACTAAAAAATGAGACACACACACACACACACACACACACACACACACAGAGAGAGAGAGAGAGAGAGAGAGAGAGAGAGACTGATTTATCAAATGCTTACTGTTTACTATTGCCAGAGTGTAGCACTAGGATATGCACATATTAGATAACAAATCCTGAATAAACAACTGGGAGATAGATAAATACTATTATGCTACTTGGTCTCAATGATATGATAAATGAATGCAAATACAATTTAATAGATGGCCCTAAAATCACACAAGAAAGCCAAAAATCACAGAATGAAAAGTGGCTGTTTGCAGATATCCTGTCTTTACCACCACATTGTATTTTGTCTGTTGAATGATACTGGTCCAAAATATTCCTTATTTTCTCAAAATAAAAATGAGAAGAAGAAAAATATTTCAACAGTCATATTCTTTTCTCTTCAATTTATTTTGTGAAATATATTTGGGGTTCCCCTCAATTTTTTTTAATAAAATTGTCTGAACATTAAATTTCACTCAATAAATTTCATTCACATGTAACTATTATATAATGCAAATTTCCTTAAGTTTATAAAGATGTCTCCTTTTTCTCATATAAGTTCATGTTCTGGTGAAAGATAAATAACCTTTAGTGGAAATTTTTTTAATGATTAAAAATATTATTAAACTGTTACAATTGTGACATGGGAGGAATACACAGAGAACTTTACACTTAACGATAAATTTTAATAAGTCTAAAGAGCAAGTTCCACAAAGTCCTTGTTTGTACAAAAGGAAGAATAGAGATGGATTTAAATCTGATACAGCTCTGCTATTACCATATTAATTATATCAGTAAAATAATAAAGTTTCACATTTAATTGATTCACTGATGAAATAGTGCCTCAGTACTTGCTTGTTAGTTGAAAAATCATGCTCTATTTTTTTTTACAGAGCAGAAAGTGAGCAAGGGAGATGAGGGAGACAGAAATTATCAAAGAAAGTAGAGTTTTCAGGAGAAAAGATGTAATATTTAGTTAGGAAATAGATGGATATAAGAAAAGTCTTAGTAGATGGCTACTGTGATGAACACATGAGTTTTTTAAATTACAAGGTCACTAAATTTAGAACTTTGAAATATCTTCAATGTACACTTTATGGGAACACATACATATTCTTCAAATTTAAAATACAACTTTGGTTGATGTCAGAGTTCACAGAAAAATGAAAAATTATCATATTTGTGAATTCAATTCTATTTTATACTAATTACATGTTTTCACAAATTTTTTACTTACAGTTAGATTTTCTGATGTCACAAATAGTTTAAATTACATCTTTTGAATCAACCTTCCTAATCCTAAATGAAGTTAGAAATAAAATCTTCTCTATTCATATAATAATTAAAGGTGAATTTTAGAAAAATGTTATCAAGTTTTTTAAAAAAATACGCTATACAAATTTTATTGGTGTCCTGTGCTTAGAAATTATAGACTTTTGAAAAGTGTATTGCTCAAGTGTACTTCTGTCTCAAAGAAAGATGATAATCATATCCAAGGAGCACGCACATCTGTTTTCTGTTCCACACTTGGCAGAACCGTCTAATGAGAAATGTCTATCAAGAGCCAAAAACTATTTCTTATCCTCACGTGACAAAGTGACCTCATCAATTATTTAGAGAACCATGTTATCTTTTTGATACTGTATTTTCTTGCAGCATCTGGTGTCCTCTAATCTCTCAGAGTGAAACTCAAGGACAGTTGTTAGGGGAAGCATCCTATTAATTAAAAAAATAAATCATAAATACAGAGAAGAGTCCCTAACATTGCATCCCTAGGTCCTCCAGTGAGTATTGTAATGGACTGATTTCATCTTCAGAATCTTCCCCCATGACAGGGTGTATGCATCTTTCCTGAGTTTATGTGTAACAATTGAACTCGTGCTGCAATTATGAAACTTACCCTTACTATTTCCATGACTCAACAAACTCTTCAGACATTAGTGTAACATATATCTGTTGTTTCCAGTAATCCTTTTTTTATTATGATATGTTCTACTGTATAATTACTGCATAACTCTTTCTTATTATTATGTTGATCCAAATCTCACAGTTACCTTAGCAACTCAGTCTCCTGATAGTATAGTCCCTCATATCATTGTCTTGCTGTTAATTTACATCCCAGTTAACATTGTTCTCTCAGCTATATATCTGTTATAAAATGTGGAGGGATACATTTTTTCCTGGAGAAATATGAGAACAAAAAAATGATAATCTTCATATCCAAACATCAAGTGGAATATCCTTTGCTCTATTAATGCTGGAGCTGCAATCACAAAGCATTGAAACCTTAAGAGATGGAAATAGAATATAATGATACTTGATATTGTACTGAGTGTGTTCTCTGTGAAAGGCCTAAACTTACATACTTGTGTACTTTTATAGGCATCAAGGAATGGTAATATAACTAAGAGAACTCATTATTCTCTGATGATTTTGGAAAAGTTATTGATAGTTGTCAAAGTCACTGATAACCCAGTGATACTTGAAATGTTAGCTTGTACATTTACCTTTATTTATACAGGGACCAAAAACAATGAGAAAGAATTCATCTGAATATTAGGGTAATTATTAAGAGCTAAACTGATATAAATAGATATGCCATAGGAATCTTGAAACAAAATTATCTTATTATAAAATAAAATAAGGAATAGCTCACTATAGACACTTCTATGCATTAATTTAACATATTTTCTATTTATTTTATGTGGATAGTTATCTTACATGCATTAATAAAAGCCTTTACTCAAGACGCATTTGCATATGAAAGTCAAGGTTAGTATGTGGCTTAGGTTTTATTTATTTACTCACATATTATCAATATTAAGGATTTTTAATTACATTGAAATAAATGACAGTCATAAGTATACCATTATCTTACTAGAAATTAACAGATATGCAGTTTTAGTAAGAATAATGCAAAAAGCCTGTTTACTGTGCTTGATAGTAGATTTCATCATTTATTTTCTAGCAATAAGACAAAAAAAGACTAAAGAAACAAGATGAATCACAAAGATCCTGTGAAATTTAGAAGTATAACAGTTTTCTCAGTGAAGCAAAGGTTTGCACAATATTTTGTTTAAGAATATTTTGTTATAGGTGAAAAATAATACTGTAGAAAATTCTTTCAAATTCTTCTCATTTTGATTTTACAGAAAATGTAAAATATTGTATTTTATTCACAATTGGAAGTGCGATTTGACAAGTCATGCCACTAAATGCTACTCAAGAACTGTCCACATAATTTTAATTCTTACCAAAGCTGGCAGTGGAGTGATTTTTGTCTTGTTCAAAAATGCTTGTTGAGATGATTAGAACTGCAGGGATAAGCATCTCAAACTAATCAGTCTGAAGGATGCTTGATAGATGTTTTGACAAGAAAAATATAAGCAGAAACATTGATTCATGAAGAATTCTTTATGATCATGGACTTTACTTCAATTCTGAGCATGCTGTAGATCATCTACCAGGGATCGAACTCATGACCTCGTGCTTGTAAGGCAGTTGCTTATGCCACTGAGCTCAATCCCCAGCCCGACACTCCATATTTTATAATAAACTGATATTGCACTTCAAATACTTTTAAAATAATAAAATTATTCATAATATAAATTCATTTAAGGTATACACTTATTATATGAAACAGAATATATATTTTAGGAAGTTACGCTCCAAAACTTTGATATTTATTCATTATAAGTCATTGAAATGTATGACATTTTTATTTTCATTGTGATTGTTTTTATGATGTTTATGTCCTCAGCATGTATCACCTTCATAATTTGAAATACATAACTAAAATAATGTCTGAATTTCTAAACAGTTAAATTAGAATATCATGAAATATAATGTATAAATATGAAGCTATATAAAAATCACAAATATATAATATGTAGGGAATCAACAGATGGGATCAAAAGGTATTATACTTAGTCTATTATTTTGTAAAATTTTAGTAAATTACCATAAACTCACTGTCCAATTTTGCAGAAATTGTGAAATTATTTTACATATTAATTAAATCTCTCAAATGGAAAATTGTAACGCGAATTATTGCCTTGCATTTTGTGCACATCGCTGCAAACATAGACAGTATTCAAACATCATCCATGCAATTAAATGCATTTTACTCGTAACTGCACAGTGTTAAAACAGCATTTGTCCCTACACACATGTAGGATGGTCAGGATCCAGAGCACCGGCCAAGTGAAGGCTGATGAGGAGGGTTAGCAACAACAACTCTCCTTTATTACTGATGAGAATGCAAAATAACATGACCTTGTTTGAAAACAACTTGACTGCTTCTTACAAAACGAAATGCAGTTGAGTAAATGGAAAATTAAACTCTGGTCTCTTCAAACGAGTATATTATTTAGTGATGAAAACAACAGAGTATCAAGGTTTGAAGAGATGGGAAAGAAATTTAAATGTGTATTGCTAATCCAAAGAAGGCTATCTGTGAGGTAGAATTCAACCGTATGCATTCTGAAAAATACAAAACGGTAGAGACAATAAATGGATCCATGGATTTCGGGGACTGAGTAGAAGAAAAGAATAGAACACAGAGGATTTTACAACATGTTTTAATGACCGATACAAGTCATTCTACATTTGTCCGAACCATTAGATCATAAATACCTAGAGTGACTCCTATGGTAAACTGTGAGCTTTGGATAACCATGGTGCCTCAGTGTGGGTTCCTCAGATGTGCCGTCCTGTGTTGGGTGTTGATAATGTAGGAGACTCCGCACTTGCAGGAAGTATGTGCACCAACTCTAAATTACTAAAATGAAACACTTGAGACTACTAACATATAAAGTATACGGTTGTCTAACTCAGTTATCGGAGTTGAAGAAAGAGCGTGAGTTCTAGTGCCACAGACAATGGACCAAACACGGGCACCGAGAAGGTTTAGGAGACAGTTTATTACAACAGCAGGCTTAACGGGAATCCCAAAAGTCAGAGCAGCCTGGGGGGGTGGGGGTGGATTTCAGAGTTTTTATGGAGAAAAGAAGAGAGGTACATGGGCAGATTTAGCACATTTTGATTGGAGGGTCGACATCATGGAAGGCAGTCTTGGCAAGCTTTCTGGTAGGCTTTTATTTAACATTTCAAATTCCCCATCACCAGGAAGGCTGCCCCTCCACAGCTTCACGTGGAGCAGCAAAAGGTGGTGATGTTGGGAATCCAGCAGGAACAAGCAAATGAGTGTGTCTGAAACCAAGAGCAGGGAGAAGGGGCTAGGGCCAGACTCAAGCTTTCTTCACAGCTCTCCCAGAAGAACCCTGTGCAGAGGGTCCCTTCGGTGACCCTGCGCTGCTGTGGGCTCCGTCTACTCTGCTTACAGAGCCCTGCTCATCGCTGAGACCCTGCAACCCAGCCTGTTCAAACCCCACTGAGACACAAGGGAATTTTTTGTGTTTTCCACTTGACTTTGCTCTAAAACTAAAACTGCCTCAGAAAAATCTTTAATATACTTTGTAAAATAAAAGTAAAAAGAGATTAATATGTTTTCCTGATGTTTTGACTCTCTTTTGTTCTGAGACTGACTTATCCATTCTCCCTATTTCTCTTATTTTTCTGTGCTTTTGAGACAAAATGTAGCCCTGGCGGCCCCATCTCTCCCTGGCCTTCCATCCAAAACCTTGGTCTTCTGTTGTCTGCGACTTTTTCTTTACCAAATTTTCTACCCCCAATGATAACATATGGTAGAAAAAATAGTGTGCAATGTTTTCAGAAAACTTTCTTAACTACACTTTCTTGAGCATTATTATACAACTTTAGTGTTAGAGTGTGGTGGTAGAAATTAAATGTTTTTAAATTATGGTTTTCCACTTGATACTTTGATTCCTGTTAATTTGATGCTCTGGAAGAGAATGATTATAAATATTTTATGTACAATGAAACATATCAGCTATAAAAATTTCAGAATTTTTAAATAAATACAAACAAATTACAAAATTTTAAATATTACTAACTAAATAATTATTTATCATTTTACCTCAGTCAGTCTCTGTCCATTCAGCATATTATGGGACTCATTAAGACACAGCTTTATAAGTTTGCCATCATTAGTCATTAGAGAAATGAAAATTAAAACCACACTGAGATTCCATCTCACCCCAGAAAGAATGGCCAGATTAAAAAAACTACCAACAAATGCTGGAGAGGCTGTGGGGAAAAAGGAACTCTTCTGCACTGTTAGTGGGAGTGTAGACTGGTGCAAACACTGTGGAGGTCAGTCTGGAGATTCCTCAAAAAGCTGGGTTTGGAAGTCCCGCTTGACCCATCTATTCTGCTTCTAGGCATATTCCCAGAAGAACTGAAAACATCATACCACAGTGATATATGTGCACCCATGTTGATAGCAGCACAATTTGTAATAGCCAGATCTTGGAAATAACCTAAGTGCCCATCAACTGAGGAATGGATAAAAAAGTTGTGGCATTTTTATACAATGGATTACTACTTAGCTATAAAGAATGATCACATCGAGATATTTATAAATAAATGGACACAACTTGAGACCATACTCATAAGTGAAATAATTCAAACTCACGTGTGTGAATACCATATAGTCTCCCCAGTATGAGAGTTGGTAAGAGTATATAAGATTTTATGGTAATCATGATTCCCCATTTCATTGCTTTGAAGCCATTCAATGTTTTTATTCATCAGTTGGAATGGTTTTATTCTGTTTTGCTTGACTTTATTATGTGTGATGGTATGGAAAGCTGTTTTGAAGAAAACAAAACATTATGGCAGCCATTGCTGATTTAATATTGTCTTGCTTAGAAGTCCTACCATGCTTCTATTATTTTATTGCCACTGGTTCTATCATGTTGTGTCTTATCAGGATTTTAATATATGTGATAGTATAAACAATTTTTTATTGAAAATGAGATATTATAATAGCCATTGATCATTCTGTGTTATTCGATTTAGAATGCCCTGTAATTCTTTCGTTCTCTTGAATGGTTTCATACTACTTTGTTATCTTTGATATTATTGTATTTGAAACTATGCTCAACTATAGCAGAGAAAGAGATACTGTGATAGCTACTGTTAATGTCCAGTTGTCTTATTGTAAAGTGCTGTGTTGCTTATGTTGTTCTGTTCTGATATGCTTTGTTCTGCCATCTTTTGTTTTATTCAATTTAAATTAAAAAAGACATAGCTTTATTTTTTAATGTAATGTAAATAATTGTTTATAATAAATTTTAAAAAGATAATAACTCCTCCAGGTTTTGCAGATGACCAAGAGGCAACTTAATGATCATGAAGCACCTACCACTTTAGAGACTGAAATTCTTAAACATTTGATAATATGGAGCATTTGGTAACTAAATGCATCAGTATTTGGGGAAACCTCAACATTTTTTTGTCACAAACAGTAGCCAAGTAGCAAGACAAGCTAACCAAGAAATTAATAAATTCCAAATGATATCAGTAATGCATTTTATTAGTAACATATGTTGTGTACACGTGTCTTAAAGAATTTTAATAAACAAATTGATATTTTACTGATAAAATGTCAACTGTATTTACAGACAAAACTTCATCCTTAATGGTGAGTGCATGTGTGTGAATGCCACCCAGAAATACACAAAAAGTTTTTCTTCCATATTGATGAAGAAATTTACACGTTTTATAAAAAGCTACATCTTTGGAGATTAAAATATGAATAGTTATGGCTTGAAAAACTATAATGTACACCTATTTGGTTAACTGTTTAACCTAATTATTACATTTGACTAATTCCCTTGAATATATATTATACCTATAAAAATGGAAAATATTACATAAGCTGTTTAAAATCCATTAACAAGCTGCAGCAAATTTATATTTAATTAAGTGATGTTCTTATAATTCTGCCTTTTGTCAAACTGTTGTGTTTGGGCATCTGATTAAGAAAAGACTGTTTGGGCAGGCATGGTGTATGCCTGTAATCCAAGCACTTGGGAGACTGAGTCAGGAGGATCCTTGCAAGTTTGAGTCCAGTCTGGGCTACAAAACAAGCTCACAGCACACCTGAACTGTATAGCAAGACCCTGTCTCAAAATGATAATCAATAATTAATAAGATAAATAAATTTTTAAAAATTTAAAAAGAAAAGGATGCTTGTGCAGAAACTGGATACACTCGAACTACTTCTTCAAGTAAAGTTTGTGGTCTTTCTAGTTGTGATTTATAATGAAGGAAGAATCTGTTGTGAGGATCTCGGAACATCATCGATTTGAGACGTTTTTGTTAACACACAGTAAATTAATCATGATTTTATAGAAAGCTTTAATTATACAAATGTTTTGTTTATTCTGAAAGAATCAAAGCAGTTATATCTATTGAGGAGATAGAAAAGTTTGTCCTATAGTGATGTGAATTAAAACAGAATAAATGTAAAATTCAAGGAATAACTTCCTTTTCTGTGTGTGACCCACACACACCTTCACAGAATTCAGTGAGATGATTCCCGAATCTTATCATGTATTTAAATATCTATAATGTTTCCTTTTCTGACTGGTCATGAGAGTTTTAGAATTATTCAGATGACTCTCTTATGATGCACTAGATGAAACATTAATTTATAGTCAGTATCACAACATGCATTTTCTGGAAAAAATTCTACAGTGCCAAGAATGAAATTTAAAAGGACTGGTTCCACAAAGCAGAGAGGGTGTGTGTATGTGTGTAAGTGTATGAGGGGAGATGGGCAGATTGATTTATGAGAATAATCTGGCTAACAACGCTGCCTCTTTCTTCCAAAAATTAACTGAAGAAACAGGATGATAGGTAGCATATTTTGAAAGACAGATGTTTAGAAAGTTCAGCTCATTGATTGAAGACATTACCTCTGAATTTTCTAAAAATTATCAATTCTTAGATTTTACCAGTCAGAGTAGTGTTAAAACTAACCAAGGAAAGGCCAAAAAAAATTGTACTCTTAAGAAAAATGCTAGTCACATAGAGACAGCAATTAATATTCATGATTTCCACACCAAAGAAGCATATTTTAAAATGAGGGCAGAAACTACTTCACAGATGTAGTACTCTTTATCTAATGGGTTCCAGAAGCATAAAACAAGTGGATCCATTGGAATTCATGCAAGGTCCAGCTCAGGGTACACATAATGTTCAGTTAGGCTGTGCCTGGCTGCTATTTTTCAACTGCTGAGGTGCATTGTAAATACTGAGCACATAAACAACTCACCCCACATTTTATGTTATGGTTTCCTTGGTCAGTAAAGATAAAAACAAAACAAACAAGCAACAAAATGACTACCTTTTAAACTTTCTGAGGGAATGAAATATAAACAGAATATTAAAAGAAGTTAAATTATAAGAGAGAAGCAAAATGTTTTATTTGAGAAGATTTTATTACATATAAACAAAATTCCACTTTTCCCAACCAGTTGAACATATGCAGCTGGAACCTGTAAGAATAGCAATGACCCATGCTTCGATCTTTACCTTCTGCAATGAGAGGTGACAAAAGTCTGATCAAGAAACAAAAATGCTGTTAGTTCTTCTGTAAAAGTGTGAATCAGGTAAAATAAGGAAAAAGGGAAGGAGTAATCAACCTTATCTTAGCAATACTTGAGCGATGTGAATGGAATCTTCAATGAATTTTTAAGTGTGGTGTGAAAAATGTGGAGAATTTTTAACACACATGGTGCAGTGCAGGGATTGTCATTTCACTCTGGAGAAGCCTTTGATGTCCAATGCTGATTCTGTCTAGAGACACTTAAGGACATTTCTCATTTGTCTTTCATTTCACATTTGGGAGCAATGACAGAATTGGTGTTTAGAGTTACTATGAGGATTCCATAAATTCATGCATACAAAAGTCTTATAAGATCCCCCAGCAATACTCATAAGTATTCAGAGAAACACAGTATTACATGTTTCATTATATAAAATTTAAAAAGCAGAAACTGATAGCATTATTCTGATATTTCAATAACTCTGCCAATTGGACATAGTATTTTCAATACTATAATTAGGTAACGGATCTCTACCTGTAGTCTACCTGTAGTTAAATATTCCATATATATTTTTCCATACATATTCCAAATATATTTCATACATATTCCACACATATTCCCCATCTACATTCTATATATGTTCCACGTATATTCCATATTCCCTCAAGCTCTCAAATGTGGACGGGCCATGATCAACACTGCAGGTTCTTCTGCAAACCCAGGAGCAGTGGCACTTGCGCTTTCAGCCCCTAATCCTCATTTTGACAGAAATGGTAGAGCTGTCAGTCAAGCAGCTGCTTCTCTGGCACTTTGGCTGAGCTGTCCCTGTGCCAACTGAGGTGAATCTGAACACCTTAGGATTTCCCTTGGCTGCAACATGGACCTACTCCATGTGACTGTGCCCTGCAGTCACCAGAGAACACACTCCCCTCTATTTCAAAAGGTCCAGAACAGGTCTGAAACACACAGGAAAATAAGCAAGCTGTCCTGCTCCTTCTCTATATGTACTGCCTCCCTCAAGGCCCCCAGCACTTCTCCTGGCATTCCAGGAGGGTTTGCTCTTTCTACTACTCACCAGCGTTGCATTCTGGGATCTTCAAAAAGCCAGGTGATCTTGCTGCCTAGTCATGATATTTTATGTAGTAGAGTGGGTTGAACTGATTATACTGATAATGTTAAGGGCTATTCGATCCATGTTTTACAGACAGAGGGCTGTATAATAGCTCTGAAGGGCAGCAGAGTTGCAAAAGCCAAGAATCACAGAAATTTGGTGGGAAATTCAGAAAGTGTACCGTTTTCTATTCATGGTTCAGCAGCACTTGCCAGGGGATGGGTAGAACAATTAGAACTAGTTGACAGTGATCGTGTGTGTGTGTGTGTGTGTGTTTGCGCGCGTGCGCGCATGCACAAAAAGATCGATGGTTGTCAGAGTTTAGTGGTGAGGGAGGGATAAATTAAATATTTTTGTGACAATTAAATGGGTCTATATGATACTATAATGGTGACTATACACGTGTTTAAACATTAATTGAAATATATAAAATCTACAAACAAGAGTGAACCCACAGGTTCACTATAGATACTGGATGATACTTTGTCAGTGCATGTTCATAAACTGCAAGAAATATGTCATTGTAGTAGAACTATAGAGGAAGGCCATAGCTGGGAGGTGATGTGTTTGCTGTATTTGGTGTACATATAGTCAATATATAAGAAGTCTCCATAATTCTTAATTTTCTATAAACCTAAAATTGCTACTAAAATTAAGCTTATTTTTAAAAAATGCAATAACACTAATAATTATCAAATATTTAGTATGCTTAATGCCCCTAAATTAATTTTACCTGTTGTTACTATTACACAAAAATAGCCTTTACTTCTGTTAGGAATCTCATTTGCAAAGCATGTACTACTTCACTTATTTGTTAAAACATTTTCCTACTATATTTCAGGTATTACTATCTTCTCTACCAGATTTGAAAGCCACAGCAGAGAAATCAAATCCAAGATAATGCATTAATGTCTATTATAATTATATTTAGAATCTTGAAAAGATGAACTAATCTTTGTTCATTGCTGACTAAAACAAAACAGCAATATCTGATTTCAGTTTTAGAAACTCTAGATTTTAGTACAAATATTCCACTGAGAGTGCAAAAATAGCTTTGGGGACCAAATGAATGATGAGGTATTAAAATATAGATTTTTGTATCTTCTTAACCATCTTATTAACATGCTTATCCCTGTTTATGCTTAAACTAAATAAAGACTGCCACGAAAAGATGCTGAAATGTTTATGTGAAACAGAAATGAGATGAAATGATTTTGATTTTCAGTTCACATTTGAAACTCAAATTTATTAGAAAGAATCATAATCTCATCCCATTAGGAATAAAACAGTTGGCATGTTAGAGTACACCTGTAAACACAGCACTGGTGAAGCTGAGACAAGAAAATCATTGTGAGTTTGAGGCCAGCCTGGGATACAAAGAGAGTTCAAGAACAGCCTGATCTGCAGAGAGAGACCCTGTTTCAAAAAGATAAATAAATATATGAAATAAAACAGACAAAAGAGAATTAAAATTGGTCATATGAAGAATAAGAAGATTATAAATAATGGACACAGTTTGATTTGTCCATCAAAGTGTGGGTTTCATAAATTACAGTTGATACATTTTCTGAACATTGTGAATAATAAATATTAAATTTTATTAAGACATAATTATATTTTTTCAACTTACTGGTTATTTACAACATTCTATTTTCTATAATTGGACCTTAAGCCAGAAATTTCATTTTAAATGATAAAATAATTTTAATCTTCCTTGTTCACTACTCTTGACTCTATTTAAAGGATTACTGAAAACAATCCATCAAAAATCATTTATCTAATTTTTTAATATCAACAGGCCCCTCAAATATCATGACAAATTGGTGTGCCCAGCTATTTTGTCCTAATATTCATGGCTTTTCAGTGAATAAGTTTATTTTTCTGTAGTCTAATTAGAATAAACAGCAGCCAATTTTCTCAGCAAATAGTCAGTGTGTGAATGGCATCACAGTTTAGAATGCTAAATCTTCAGCTAGCAATTCTTGGGGCTAAACTAGTTTTCGATCTCGAATCAAACTGCATGATTAGTTTCAATGAGATTCACAAGGAAAGTCTGACATTCTACTCTGAACATTTTTTTTAGGAACAGTACTGAAATAGTTATAGAGTTGGATCACACTTCCTATGAATTAGGAAAGGAAAAATAAGATGAAACTCCTCACTTTCCCTGAGTCTGACACTTGAGAAGATAACATTTTACCCATGAACACTTGGGTAACCCATGAAGCTGAGAAATGTTCTTTGCCACATTTGTCTTAAAGGAAACTGTGAGGAAGTTAGAGAAAAAGTGAAATAATAGCCAGGGATGAAACTATCCTGAACCTCTGATATTC
This sequence comes from Dolichotis patagonum, assembly GCA_004027295.1. Lineage (NCBI taxonomy): Eukaryota > Metazoa > Chordata > Mammalia > Rodentia > Caviidae > Dolichotis > Dolichotis patagonum. Next base: position 9,975 of record PVJX010011989.1, on the reverse strand, counting down.
TCAGGGCACAGACTAATGTGGTGAAGGCACTCACTGGTTGACTGGCTCAGAGGAGAGGGACCAGCACACATCACTCCTGCATGTGCCTCACAGATAAACAGCAAATTGGAGAGGGAAGCAATCCCCTAGCCAGCACATTTCAGAAAAACCATAAGCAACATGGAAAGGGCCTGAGACCTCCACCATACACCTGTCTTAAAGAAACCAGAAACATGACAAGAGAAAGAAACAAGAAAAAGCCTCCAGTTGCTGACCCAGGGAAAATAAGTCCAGGAGAGGTAAATACAAAAGAGATCAAGGGCAGCAAACATGTAATATCAGATACAGCCTCAGTGGACATAAAGAAATAATTTTGTGAGCTCATTGATGAACTTAAAACTGAAATTCTAACTCAAGTGAAGCAAGATATAAGAAGATTAATAAAAGAAATGCTAAGCATCTCTCAAGAAGACACAAATAGAAGAATGGAGGAACCCAGAAAAAGGAGAGAAAACTTTTATAAAGAACATAAACAAAATCTAGAATACATGAAACAGATGTAAAGACATTACCAGGAAATTAAAAACTCCTTTGAAAGCTGACAAAATTTCTTGACAGAATCTAAAGTTAGACTTTCAAAACTTGAAGATCGATTTGTAATGTGTAATCATGAAAGGAAAGATCTCTTAAAAATAACAAGGAACCAGGAAGTAACAATACAAAGGCTAGAAGATGACAAGAGTATCTATAACCTAAGAATAAAAAAACATGAATGAAGAAGCAGGGGTAAACACAAAGAAAATACAAAGGCTATTCACAGAATTAATTAAGGAACACTTCCCAAACATAGGAAAAGGAAATAATATTCAGAACTCCAGCCAGCTACAACCAAAACAGATCTACACCTAGACATATAATAATCAAGATCCCAGAAATTCATCAGAGGATCAGAATATTAAATGCAGTCAGAGAAAAGAAACAGGTCACCTATAAAGGAAAGCCCATCAAAATCACAGCAGACTTCTCCACACAAACTTTCAAATCAAGAAGAGCTTGGAGTAAAGTATTCTAAGCCCTGAAAGAAAATAATCTCCAACCCAGATTGATGTACCCTGCAAAACTATCACTCAAAATTAATGGAGAAATAAGATGTTTCCATGACAAAGAGGAACTGGGGGAGTTAGTGACCACCAATCCAACCCTACAAAAAATATTGAAGGGCATTCTAGAGAGAGAGAAAAAAAATAACCAACATTCCAGGAACAATGGTAGAGAGGCCTCAATGAACCAGGCAGACAGTGGAATAAAGGAGAAAAGTAAACAACCAATGGCAGAAAAATAGCATAGCGGAGATGAGGCAGAGAAGATTGGCTATAATTTCTAACACAGATGGTCTGGGTACACTAACAAACAGGGTAGATCAGGAGATAGGGCCCATTGAGATGCTCTAAATAGGAAATATAATCAACCTAAAAGAGCGTTAATGAACCAAAAGTTAAAGATGACAAAACAATGCTCTATTTGACAGGGAAACAGAGAAATAAGGACAGCTCATCCAGAGCTGCAGATAGGTTGGAAACTCATGACATTTTTGTGCAGTAGAGAACTACTCAGCTGTAAGAAAGGAAAACCTTGAGGCTTTAGTAAGTAAAGGAATACAGCTCATGATCAAGCTCAGAGGTACAAAGTTTCAGAACCACTTAGGTAGATAGTGGGTTGCCCCCCAATCTAAAAATTCAATGTGTTAGTGGGACCCAAAATGTGCAAAGCACCCTGAGAAAGTGAAAGGGGAGGAATTGTCTAAAAAAGGAAGGCAGAGGACATTGTTAATAGTGTATCAGGATTTAAAAGCCACATTATTCTTATTGCTCTGTTTAGTTTGATTTATATTCTGTTCCAGTCTGTCTACTCATACTAGATTTGAAAGCATGGAAAGCTATCCCCAGAATAGCAGGATATGCTATGGTAAATATCCTTTATTTCCTATTACCTTAAACTGAAGCCCTGTATTACTTACACTGTCTTACTATGACTCATCTTATTTGAATCTAGTTTGTTTGACTGCCTCTTTGTCTTGACTGATTTTATTCAAATCTGGTATACTTGATAGTATCAAGTTTGAGAGTAGAGGTAACTACTCAGAAGACAACAAAATTCAACAGGATACCCATTCTGGTTTGATTATTAACTGCTTTTAAAATAATAATATCCCCAATGTTTTGTTTTTATTAATATTGCTATGTACTGCTATGTTCAGTTATACTATGCCTGATGATAAAGACAATTCTATTGAAAATAACAAGAGACATCATAGTAACTACTGTAGATCACCTAGTGTTGTGGCTCTACATGACTTTTTTGTTTCCTGTCTTTCTAGGAATTTGTTTTTTTGTCTTGTTTTGATATGTTTTTCCCTCTAATACAGAAAGGATAGGTATACATGTTGAGATTCATGCATGCATAGAACTTCTAAACAGTTTACAAGAATTGATTGTTGTGATTATAAAAAAGAGAGGAGAAGAAAGTACTCTAAAGGATATAAGTGCATGTATGTTTCAGTGTGTAAGATTGATAACCATATTACTAAGTTTTTGTTGGATAGGTGAACCGAACTGTTTGCAGTCTCACTGTTTGAATGTCCACTTTACTTATGTAACTTGAACAACTACTTCTAAGAGGAAAATATGTAATTATCAACTAGTGATTTCTTACTATTTTTCTTTTTTTTGAAATTATGTATTATTTCTACCCTCTTTCTGTTATGTTTTTTTCTTTAAATTAAAAAAAAAGGTGAAATAACTGTCTTAAAAAGAATAAAAGAAATCAGCCAGGAAGTTCATTGTGAAAAATCACAAGATATGGAGTCTAAATAGACATCTAAGTGCATAACTTATATGTGCTCATATGAAAATTTACTATAATGGTCAAAATATGTTTTGGAGAAAACAGGAAAATACATAACTGTGACCAAATTTGTCCTCAAGATCTGTTAAGACAGCTGCAGCATAATTCAGTACACTTAGGTAATGTTAAACTGTAAGTCATGTTGGATGAGGGACAATTGTCTCTATTTAAATTATCTGTTGAAATAATTAGTGTATATTTTAAAGAAAGGAAAATCTATCCTTTTAAGTAGTATATATGCACTTGTATTAAACAGCATGTGTTTAACAGGAAAGATAAAACTATGCTTTAAAGGAAGTTTAACATAAGTATAAATAAGCAAGCAACTATCAATTTTCTCAGATATATAAGATTACTAAGGAAAAATGTTAGAAAAAAGTTTTTAAATGTTTTATTCTAATAAATGTAAGAAATTAAAATTGGTGGTTTTTATGAGTTCATAAAAATTAAGCTATCAGGAAACATTTAGAGTATGTACCTATTTTGCTTAAGATAAAATATATTAGAAATACTTTTTGAAGATTTGACATCATCTATTACTATAAATTATCATTTTTTGTATAAATACTTGAATAGTTTTTTTAAAATTTGGTATTCTGGAATGGCAAGGAAGCACCATTCTTGATATTGGTTTAGGAATAATATAAGGCAGCATTTAAAACAGAAAACTCAAGGAACTTGAGATTTATTATATAGAGATAATATTAAGATTTATTATCTGTTGATGGGTAATATGAAAATAACTCACTTCTGACCTTCAGTGCACGCAGTGTTTAAACAAAATAACACCGTGTAGATGGAACTTGTCAGTCTAATGGATTAGTCAGTAAAAACTATTTGTGAAGCAAATTGGAATCAAAGTAGGTAGGTCATGCATAGATCATTTATTACTGTGAAAGTGTCAAGACAACTATTATGTAAAGCATATATATATTGCAACCAATAACTATGGTATTATACTGAACGCAAGATAGGAAACACACTTCCCCTTTAGTTCAAAAGTAACATCAAGAAGTTCATGAAAAAAAAAAAGAAGTTCATGCAGGTCCCTGACCTGAAAGTGAAATAAAGACAGAACTCAGACATTCCCACTTCACCTTGAAGGTCTTCTTGTTACATAATAACAAACTGCAGCACCTACTCTAAAGAAAAATCTTTGGAATTATACCCAAACATCTTCCTCCACTTTTAAACAGTATGGAGGATACAAAAGAAATACTGCTTTTCTCTTGTTCATGCTTACAGGAATCTTTATAAACCTGCATGAAGCATTGAAGTATAAATAAAATTGGAGAATGCTCATGCTTCTAATGTATAGAACCTACAATGTGTAAAGCTAAATGCCGTTATTCTAAAAGGCAAAACTATCAATGATGCAGTGCATAAATTGATATAAATTAGATTGAGTGCAGTTATATGCATGCTATTGTCTATTCTATGATTAAATGAAACAAACAAGAATGAGGCAAAGTTATATAATACATTAACATGGGGATAAACTACAGTACATGTTGTGCATTTTTGAACACTTTTCTCTCCTTTCTCAACATTTTCTACCTCTTACTTACTTTCTTTTGCCTGTGGGAATCTTTATCTTCCCCTTAAGGCATTTTATCAATGCCTCAAGCATTATGTAGTTCTTAGCATATCCCTAAATAATATATTTTGTAGTAGATCTCTGTGCCCACACGTATGTCTACATGTTTACATGCCTATTATGTATACAAGTAGATGGATAGACAGATATGGATATCAATAAATGTCACTATTCTCAAAAAAACTCATGGGCCCCACTATTATATCTTTGAACTTGCTACTTTTGTCTGTGCCCCAAATGTCAATAAACAGATACGACATATGCAGTATAGTCAATCAAGTTGACTCTGATTGTTTCAATACTCCTTTGTAATCAAGTGACAGAATTGATCAAAAAACAAAAGATCAAAATAATCTTCATTTATTGAAAAAAATTAAGCCACAAACATATGAGAACTGAAAATGGAGAATAGCTTTAAGCAATGAAAATTAATTTTTAGTATTAATTTAAAAATTTGTCTAAAATAATAATTAGAAAAAGCCTGTATCTTGCATGATCTAAAGTAATTTCCTTTATTTGCATAGTTAACTTGCTATACAATACAGCCCTCATATTTTCCCTTTTTAGTTTAGTTTTCTATTTTTTTAAAGCACTCGGTATTGAACCTAGGGCCTCCACACTGAACTACATCACAGAAATTTTATTTTTTATTTTGAAACAGGTTTTTGCTAAGTCTGAGTTGCCCAGCCTGGGCTTGAACTTGTGATCCTCCTGCCTCAGCCTCCTTGAGTGCTTTCAAATTTACACAAATTTAAAATTAGACATAATTGCAAAAAGAGTAATACACATGTTTATATTTGTGTTGAGACTTTCAATAAGGAATTCAATAAGGAAACTTATCAGGCAATCTACACTGGCAGCATAAATCATCACTGGACTATGCAGATTCAGATACTTTACATATTAAAGTGTAAAGGATAGTACAGAAAAGTAAAGTATCCTCCAAGTCACATCATAAACCTTAGTGTATAAATATTTACATGTGAGGGCAAGACATGGCCACCCCAGGGTGAGAGGAAGCAGCATCTCCTGAGGTCAGCGCCATGTTGGAACTTAGGGCACTGGGAAACTGAGCAAGCAGTCAGCTAACCTGGTAAGTAGCTTTCAATCTACCAGTGCACAGGCTGAGAATCAAACATCCCGTCCTCCTCCCCTCCGTTAGCAGATCTGAGCATCTCTTGGGAGGTTGATTATCTGTAATATAGCAAATAAAGGGGATTTCCTTCTGCCATCTCTTTGAAAGTAAATTTGTTTATCACCATTTTGCTTTGTCCTGATTAATGGTATTGCTCTATTCAATGTTCTGTTTTGATAAGTTCTACAATATTCTGTATTTTTGTTGATTCTGCTATAACTGATTGAAAGAACAACTATTGTGAAGATAATGAGATATACTATGGTACCTGTTACTGTTATCCTGGTAACCTTCTGTGAAGTTCTGTACCAATTTCACTATACTGTCTCAATTGGCTTTATTCCATCCTGTTCTGTTGTATTTTACTACTTTCAAATTAATAAAAAAAATATTAAAAAAGAAACACATTTAACTTGAAAGGAAATTTATAGACTGAAAATCAAAGGAGAGAAAACAATTGTTCCATACAACAGGAGATCAGGAAAAAGCAAGGGTAACTTTCCCAGCAATCACAGAATGGATAAGAAAAATACAGTATTTTCGTACCATGGAAAGCTACCCTGCAATAAAGTAGAATAATCGTGAGGTTCTTGTAGTTAAATGGATGCAACTGGAGATCATGTTCATGGGTGAAACAGTTTGAACTCATATGGGTGAACCCTAGCATAAAAATGAGGAGTTAGAGGGAACAAAAAAGTACAATGTATATTATAAAAGTGATAGGAGAGGAAACACCTGGGAGGAGAAGGTAGTGACACTGTTAACTTCTTACTGTCTTGGCTTATACTCTTGTGTTGTTTTCACAATTTTGTTAGGCTTGGTTTTGTTCTGTCTTCTTTTGCTAGATTTTACTGTGTCTGATGGTATGAGCAGCTATTTTGAACATAATGGGATGTATTGTGGTATTCATGGTTGGTTTCCTATTATCTCATTTTGAAGTCATCCTATCATGTTTTCATTCATTTGTGTAATTGGTTTTATTCTGTTGTGTTTTGTTTGATTTTATTATGTGTGATAGTATGGACAACTGTTTTGAAGAAAATGAGATATTATAGAAACCACTGCTCATTTCCTATTATCTGGTGTTGAAGTCCTGTAATGCTTTCATTCTTTTGATTGGTTTTATATTCTTTTTTTATGTTTGATATCATTGTGTGTGAAAACATGTACAACTATTTCAAAGAAAACAAGAGACATTAATGTATCCACTGTTGATTTCCTGTTATCTTGTTTGGAAGTCCTGTTTTGCTTGCATTGTTCTATTCTGATTTGTTTTGTTCTGTTTTGTTTCATTTTATTCCCTTTAAAATAAAAAAAAGATATAGTACAAAAATATTTACATATGAATGCACAATATGGTATCCATAGCCATATGAATCCATATGGCTATGGATATCAAACATCCATATCAAACAGAAGGAGAAGCACTACCATGAAAGTAATTTTTCAAAATGTTTAAAAATTGTAGATATTGGACAAAGAGCAATGCAGTCCAAGTAAAGTTAACATTTTCCTTATACAACAGTCTGACAGGTAGAGTCTTTCTCTGAATCTGTTTGGCAATCCAATATTGAAGGAAGAATGGATTATATGAGTATGAGTTTATTCCATTTGATAAAGTTGGACTTTTAAAGATTTTAAGTATCTAGTCATATGCACTTAATTCACTTGTGATTATTTAGTGGCAACATGCACCCATATCCTCACCTGAAATATTTAGGAGTGGAATGGTTACTTCAGTAAAGCCATATAAGGAACACTTAGCTCAGGGAGGACTGAAAACTTAGGAAGACAGGAAAAACCAATACCAGATTTGAGATGAGTCTTTGCACTGTCATTCAGGACTGATAAAAGTAACATTACTCAGTTATAAAGACACAAGGAATTTCATATGTTCTTATTAATGTTTATGAATTTAGCATATGTAATAAGATTCTGTAAATATATTTCCTCTTATACTACTACCATGAATTCTTCATACTTCCTCGGAAACAATGGGATCTGTTAACAATTATTATTGTTTAAAATTTCAAAGCAGATTTTATACCAATTACCAAGATAATTAGACCAAATATATCTAATGTCAACACTGGGTAGAAGCCTTCATGAAAGATTCTCTTAAGTTTTATTTAATGAAGAAAACAAAAAAAAATCCATAAGAGTCTCTTACAAAGTGATAGAATAGCATGAATTATTAAACATAATAAGAATAATACAATGAAAATAATTTTTAGAGAATGTATGGTTTATCTATGTGTAGTATGTAAGTGAATAAATATTTTGAAATTTAACACTGGAATCAAAACTAGTTTTTCTATCATTTTCTTCTATAATTTAGTGAAAATATAAGACAGATTATGCCATTTTAATAGATAAATCAAAAATTATTTTAGCTTTCATATAATTCTGATACACTTCCAATACTGATTGAACTTTTTCAGTATTAAAGTACACTTAGAAATAGTCTGTCTAGTATAAAGTTTCTTTTGTCTCCACCCATTTCAGAAGTTGCTTGAAATTTGTTGTGCCTTTATACAAACTTTTCAAGTTGCTGAAAGAGTCAGATCTCTAAAAATCAGTTAAAAATATCAAGTTCCTATGCCAATAATTTTGAAAATGTTGAGTATTTAAAATGATGACATTGGGAGACTTACTTGTATTTAATTTATCTCCTAAAAGATATTAGGAACTACTCATCCTCTGGGATGAAACAGAAACAGCTCTTTTAAATAATTACTGGGCCACTCCGTGTCCTGTGGAGGTTATAATTCATCTGACTGGGGTGGGGGGGTGGTACTGGAGCCCATCACTGGATTTATCAATGAGGAACTGTAAGCGTCATTCTTGTACTAAGTCTAGGTCCACTGAAAAATGCTTTTTTAGTTTTGTTACTTACATCATTACCAAATATTAGTATAGATTATTTTTTAAAAGTTTATTTTATTGCACAAAGTAATGGATACAGCAAAAAAATGAAACAGTATCTTTTGTAAAATGGAAAAATTTATATGAATAAATAGTAAATATGTTTATTTTGAAACAGGTAATATTTAGATAACATAAATCTTGCAGAAGTATATGGCTTTCGTAAAGAGGAAACAATTAGAGGAGAAGCTATTAAAATCAGTTTGACAATCAGTAATCTGAGTAAAATTATATGATTCTTTTACCATTTAAAATTGTAAAACAACAGAAAATATATGTATATTGAGTTCTCATATCTGTTCAAAAAATAAAATGTTTGTAAATACAGCAAAAATATTTACAAGTGCTACACATAATTAAAAATAATGCAGTTTTATTATACAAAGATTTATTTATTTTTAAGAGTAGGAAAATTTATTGGAGAAAAGGAATAAGGAGATGGAGAAATAGGAATAATTCCTAAGCAACAGGAAGGGTCCAGAATGAGTTGCCCTATATACACTTATAGATAGAGGCTAATGAATTGCAGTAAATATCAAAACTGCGAAGTAAAAAATTTTAAATCTTTAGTTTTGCATCTTTATCTTCTATAGATACAACAAATATATTTTTAAAAATATAGTCTTCTACTAAGTGTAAACTCAACATAATTTTACAAGAACCTAAATTTAATAAAATATATCTCTCTTGGAAATAATCCATTTTACTATATACCTTGCAGAGGTTTAGTTTCTACTCTTTCAAACTATTACCTTGAAAGGTATACTTTCTACTCTCTCAAACTTGATTTGGAGCAAGAATATACAAAATCATTCAGAGTATAGCAATGTTACAAGAGAAAAGGATACCTTGAGTTAATAAATTACTGAGTATTTGTTATACAGTCTTTTGTTTTGAATGTGAATAAATTCTTGAGTATAAATTAGCAAGTTTAGCTGGGGATACGGCTCAGCTACACAGCACCTTCCTGGCAAGTGCAAGTTTGTGAGTTCAACCCCCAGCACAAAAGTAAGTAAGTACCTGATTTTAAGGTAAAGGCTTTCAGTTTTTGACCATTCAATATGATGCTGGCTATTGGTTTGTCATAGATGGCCTTTACCATATTGAGATAAAGACGCTCTATTCCAGTTCTCTGTAAGGTTCTTATCATGAATGAGTGTTAGACTTTATCAAAAGCTTTTTCTGCATCTATAGAGATGACCATGTGGTTCTTCCTTTTGGCTCTATTGATATGGTGGCACAAGACAAGGATGTCCATTATCACCACTGCTATTCAACATAGTACTGGAAATACTAGCCAGAGCAATAAGACAGGAAAGAGAAATAAAAGGAGTAAAGATAGGAAAAGAGGAAGTTAAATTATCATTATTTGCAGATGACATGATACTTTACATAGAAGACCCCCAAAACTCTATTGAAAGACTCCTACATATAA
>PVJX010011988.1:0-51705 GCA_004027295.1 Dolichotis patagonum | reverse complement strand
GGAGCAGAATTATTAACAGTCTCACTGTTTGAATGTCTACTTTACATGTTTTAACTGTGTAATTTGAACAACTATTTCCAAGAAGTCAGTATGTAATTAGTCAAGTAATAATTTCTTAGGTTTTATTGTTGTTGTACTTTTCCTTTTTTCCTTGGAATACTGTATTGTTGCTACCCTTTATTCTTTTTTATTTTGTTTTTTTTCCTCTTTAAATAAAATTATAAAAAAAAAAAAAAAAGAAATACTGTATCTAGCCTGCTGTGGGCCCTGAGATTAAAGCCAGTTGACTCAGATCAGCTGTAGCACTGGTCTTCCCTCTCACTTCTCTCCACTCCTTTGTGCGGCATAACCCATGCTTCATCCATCTCCGTGTACCACGCTGCCTTGTGTCCGTCAGATGGCTATCAGATCATAAAATTGTGGCTATCAGATCATAAAATTGTGGAACAATTCAGGACTGTTTTGGTTTTCTAATAAAATGCTGAAGAACTGACATTGAATAAGAGAGTGTTTTAGGGAAGGAAAGAGGCCATTTAAAGCATTTCCCAACTTTTTTCCTTAACCACAACTGATATAGTCTAACTGTGTATTCCCTCCAAAATTCACACTGAAGCTTAGTTCACAATTTCATGAAGCCTTCATGGGGACTGATAAGCTTTCCTGAACGGACTGGTGCTTTATAAAAGATCTGGAGGTGATCAGTGGGCCCCTTATCCTTTTGTCTTCTACCGTATGAGAACATAGTATTCATCCCTTCAGCCAGGTGAGGACACAGCAAGACCTCACCAGACACCAACTCCTGGTGCTTTGATACAGGACTTCCTAACCTCCAGAACTGTGAGAAATAAGTACTTATTATCTTGTTATAGCATCAAAAGCAGACTAAAACAACTCAAATAAGAAAAATATGAATATCCTGTGTATTAGTAATATTCAAACTTCAGCGTATGACTGACGAGAGAAGGCAGGTTCTTGTTTACCTTTTAATGATTTTTGGCCCACAGTTTGAAAATACAGATTTGGCAAACTATTTTCTGAAAGCAAATAATGAATTGCAAGAAGATTTTTGAAATAATAGTTACTTACTTGGTTGTTGCAAAAAGAACATTGAGTGGCATCTGTTGAACAAATGGAAGGAAAGGCCTGGGAGAAAAATAAAAAGTATGAGATTTTTCACTGGGTATACACTAAGCTTTTTTCCAAATTTAATATTTAGAAGAGAAAAATCAATGAGTTTAAATGTCCTTTTTATTAGTAACACTCAGACATTTGTATATACAAAACCATTGGTGGAGGTTTGTGTTTAAAATGCAAATTCCTAGGCCTGGTCCAGCAGATTTGGAACATGTAGGGTATGGACAATGAATCTGCATTCTCAATAAACACACCAGCATCTTCTTTGCAGATGGCAGGCAAGCCACATTTCCAGAAAGTGCTCTAGCTCCAGCTGGCCATTAGTATCAGCAACATCTCAAACTCTATGAGACAGTCTGAAAATTCCCAATGGTTTAGTTTAAAGCTTCCCCTAAAAAGTTTAGGAATTGAATATATTTTGGTTAAGAATATAACATTTCTCTGGAAAAGTCAGCATCAAAAAAATTCCATTAGAAGCCAAGCATGGCATGCCTGTAATTCAAGCATTTGGGGGGCTGAGGCAGGAGGACTGTTGAGAGTTTGGGACCAACTTGGGCTACAAAGTGAGCTCAAAGCCAGCCTGAACTGCACAGTGAGACTCCGTCTCAAAAAGACAAAAACAAACAAACAAATGAAAAATAAAAGGAAAAAATTCCATAAGAAGGTTACTCATAAATAATAATGTGGATTAGAAAGTTACTTTCTCAAGGAAGCTTATATGGATGTGGTACCAAGACTATTTTTCTAACCCAAGTAAAACCTATAGAAAAAAATCTCATTTTAATTTGATTTGGGTATGTAATTACCACATGTGTATCAGTCACAGATGAACTTAAAGGAATCTTTTGATGTGTTGGTTTTGGCAGTGTTCACACAAAGCAAGCAAATGTTGCCCACTTGAAAAGTTTTAACAATTTTCCCTGTGTTGTGGTTTTGTGATAGCTCTGCTAAGTGTCACCTCATTTGATGACCTAATTTTGTTATCAAATATACAGTCTTAGCTGCAATCAGTACCTCTAAAGTCAAGGCAGGCTTAGTTAGAATCCTAGCTCTGCCACTTGTTAACTTGTATGACTTTAAGCAATCTACTTTCTCAGTTTCAGCTTCATTATTGTAAAGTGGGGATACTCTTACCTTCTCCAACATTTCGGTTGTGCAGAGTAGACCATCTATGTATAAGACACTTAAAATAGTGCCTAGGATACTACATGCACTCAAAAATGATAGCTGCAATCATTATTACAGAGTTTGTTTTTCAAACAGTACCAGCACTCAAATGCTCATTAGTTATTCATTTTACCTGTCAAAGTATTTATAACGATTCTTTCCAGTGACGTCAGGATCCTCATCAATTTCTTTAAGCATCTGAAAGGAAAGGTCAGTTCTAAAACAAAACAGGAAAACATTAGTTAGCCTGTTATTTCACATATGATTCCCACTTAATATTTCCATACGTATGTGGTAGGAGATACACAGAGCACCTCATACTAATAGCAAAGTCTTCTATACCATGTTTCAGCTGGAATACATCTTAGACAAGCTACCTCTGGCCCAAGACATCAGGACCTACCATAGTAAGGGGAAGGGAGAATTGGGACATGAGTAGATTTATAAAATCTCACATACAAAAATGCCCACTTTTAATCAAAAGCACATGAGAGTAACAAAGTTTCAAAAGATAATTTTTATGTCCAGGTTGGAAGACATTATTACTCATTAATTTACTAAATATGAAGTCATAAGTAATTAAAAACCAAGATGTCAGAAAACTGATTTTTGAAGATGCTCTGGCTATAGGTTTTCCAAAAAATATTTTAGACACTAACAAAAAGGAGCAATTGGGGTTTCTAAGGTAGATCAAACAAACTCAGTCATCCCTATCACTGGTGGTAAATAACAACAAATTTAGGCATCCAAGGAGGCTGGGAAGGGACAATAAAAATTACCAAGATGCAATATATATGTATATATCCCAATTCCCCAGAATGAATCTAAGTATTATATACTATTATACTACTATATACATATACATATACATATACTAACAAAAATAGTATTTCTATTTTAAAACCTGGACACTAAAGTTTTATAGCATATGGTATACTGTATACATATATATATAAAGTTTATAGCACATTTTTATAGTACATATTTTTATAATATACAGTATCTAGATAGAAGATAGATATATATAGATGATAGGTAGATATATATGGATATGGATATAAATATGGATACGGATATACACAGATCACAGTAACCTGAGAACCTCTACCAACCAATAAATGTATAACCTTTACTCCTTAATCAGGTTTGCTATGAAAAAAGTGATTTAGAGACAATTTGGCCTTGGTATAACATAACAACTGTATATTTTCAAGTCATGCAGAGTAAAATAAAAAAATAAAAACACACTATTAAAGGCATGAGAACCATTAGGAGCTGCAGCATGTGACACTTACGAGGCCAGCTGCCAGGGGCCTTCTTGCTGTTTCTCTGCGTGTCTCTTCCATTCTCGGCTGATGAAAGGTGGGACCGGATCTGACTTGCTCCAGTACAGAGAATATCTCGGATAATGCACCAGGTTACTGAACATAGTTCTAAACCTGGGAACCTTTCTCTAATGTTAGGAGAGGCATGCAGGAAGGAAAATGACAAAATTATACTATCAGATTTTTCAAAGCATTTAAATTATATTGCAAATCTTTTTTTTAAAAAAGACACATGATGAGTATATAGCACAAAAGGAGTTGTTATTGGTGTTTGCATAGAATATCTCTAAAAGGATACCCAAGAAACTGGTGACATGGCTGTTCATGTGATAGAGACAAGGGCTACAATTACTTCATATTGTTTATGCTTTTGTAATACTTAAATTCTCTCAACAAAGGCATATATATCATTTCCATTGAAATAAATTAGCTTGTGGGTCTTTGATTCAATATTAATTAATCCTTACAAAGGGCCACAAGTAATAAGATGCCTGGCCCTTCTAGTAATCACAGGAAGTTCCTCCTGTGGAACTTAAAATCCAGCAGAGAGATGGCGATAAGTGGATCTGATTAATGCAGTTAGCCATGGTTCAGAGTCACTAGGCTGCCTTGGTAGATGATGAGACGTACCAGTCTGCTTCGAACCAGGGTGGCTTGGATATTTGCCTGTGTGTGATCTTTCTCACTTGACACAATAAACAATGGATCTGTAAAACAAGCAATAGAGTATCATAAGGAATAGGATATATCTATTCTGAGGATAAGAATAACAGCAAAACAATGTGATTTCTTAATTGGAAACCAAATCAGAAAGTTCAGATGTCTTCACCTTCCAAATAGTAAATTCTAAATTTGTAAGACAAAAGATCTCTGCTAATTGACCTACAACAATTCTACAGTCAATTTATAGTTATAAGTTCTAGATTTGTAAGAAATTATTGTAATTCAATTTGGTTAAAAATATATTTGAGTGCACTCTGATTTTATAAGATGTTTGTTAGTCTGTGTATTTGTTGGCTGTTTGTCCAGTCTATTTTTAAGCAATTGTTGAAGTCAAATGAGCTAATGATTGTTCACACGAGGGGAGCCAAAAGCACAAGTGCCTGCAAAGGAGTGTCCAAGTGGCACGAAGCACCTGAGAAATGGGAGGTGAATAGGTGTCCCAACCCTGAGAACACAGGAAAATAAGAATCTAGCTAGTTCAGCAAAGAGGCGTAGTAAGAGTACATAAACAGCCCCTGGGGAACCTGGAGAGTTCACAGACCCTGACAAGCTGTGTGCTTGTTTCTATGTTTTATTGAATCTGTACAGATCATCTATCAGATCATCTATCCATGTTTGTCCATTTGTCTGCTCTGTAAACAGCTGTTCCTTTTATTTTGAGCTCAACAAGGTTTCTCTTTTTTCCTTTTTTTTTTTTTTTTGCATTTTTGGAACAAAGGTTTGTTTGATTTATAGATTTATAAAGCATGCTTCTACCTGGGTTGCCAGCTGGTCCAAATGACTCAAGGACTGGAAGATGAGTAAACAAAATCCCTTGGGGTTGGGATTGTTGGACAGGACTCCAATTGATAATAAGAAAGCAGCTGCCTGGTAACATTTTTAACCAGTTCTTGTTTATTTATTGGAGGCCCTAATGATCTCCATAGCCTTATAGAAGATACCCCAACTAAAGTTATAAAATATATTATTGTGGTATGTTCACATTGGTCATCATCAAAATTAATTAGTTAATAATACAATAAGTTTCTTATTTAAAGATACTCTGATACAAAGGTTTCATATGGCTATGACAAATGATTGTTATTAACCTCATGATATATTAATATATTCATGTTCCAGATATACTGGTTTTCTAAATTGTAAAATGGGGATTATTTATGGCAATAGATTTTTGTTTCATGTTCAGACTTCTGCTAGGACCAAATACTTGTGAGAATCACAGTCCACTAAAGGTCAGTAAGTTGGACAGAAGTGTCTTGTGTATTAGATATGGATGATTAACTAAAAGAGGAAATGGAAATTCAGATTGTTACAAAAATGTCATAATTGCTATAATACAATGGTATGTACAGTTTTGATTCCTGATTTACTGCGTAAATGTGTAATTGTTAACACCCTATAGGTATTCAAATGTTAAAATATCCATGGATAGTAGAAATTAAGTTTCATTTAACGTTCTAAGGTGTTTCATATTTAGCTAAGATAGTAATGTTAAGCTTAGTGCCTCTGATACATTGCATTGTTATTAATCTTTTCTTCTGGATGCTCAACAACTGAGGTTTGGAGACCAAAATTTAGAGAAACAGATGGGCTAAGAGGACAGCCAATATTTTGGCTCTAGCACTCCAAGGTCAGTGAGGACCCAGGACATAGAAGAATCTCTGTTTGTGTCATCCTAAGATACTCAGTGAGTCCCTGGTCTTCGGCTCAAGAAGATTATAAGACCACAGAGGAAAGTGATCTTTGGTGTATGGTGTGTCTAAGGAGAGTCACCAGGAGAAAAAAAGTCTCCCAAGCTTTCTTGGAGAGCAACTTGGTCAAGCAATGGCCGTGACTCATCCTGATGGTTGACACTGACTGAAGAGCCAAGAGGTGCTATGCATGGTTCCAAGGCAATTCCTGAGGAAACCTAACTGAGCTTGATAGATAGCAAGGAACTGATTGTGTTTTATACAGGTCTCATCTTAACTTGGTCTTGAACCTCCTGCAGAAAAATATAACTTCAGAAGGTGTAGTGCAATATCATAGTGAAATGCTAGCTGTAAAAGAAGCTCAAATCACTAACACCTTCTAACAATTGCTGGCTACACTGGTAATTGATTGTTACAGATTGATGGGCTGTGCAAGGGTTAAATTATGGGAGTTTTCCTAACACAGCTTCTCCAGCTTCAGCTGGCCACCTGTCCCATGCAACAACAAAACAAAAGGGAGGAGTATGTTGGAGCCATTGAAGCTGAATACACGTGCAGGGCTGCGGCATGGCCCAGGCATGGCTGAACTGAGAATAAGGACACGCCTGAGGGGGCAAGATAGGCCACAGCTGAGGACACCTGGAGACTTTCTTCTAGGATAGTTCTCCTTAATTAGCATCCTCTGTTGCTTGGAGCGGTCCTTGAACCCCTCCCAAGGTCTTGCTCAGGTTTCTCAAGTTTTCTACTCTAACACCTTCCTTGTTTGGATGCTGAATAAATACAAGCCACCCAGAGACATAGTCTCTCTCTCTCACACTCATCAGAGTTAAGGACTCTGCAGAGGGTTTTGGTCCTCCTGGAGCCCTAAAGATCATACCATTTGTCTCATTTGTGTGGGCCTTCGCCGTGCATTTGTTTGGGAGATTGGGGACCTATGCACAGACCCCACTAGTATGTATGTTGGTGATGGACCTAAATTGTCTCTTTAAAGTTCAACGGAATCTGAACATACTGTTACGTATATCTGCATACTAGGTACATCTTTAGTGATGAAGAGTGTATCCATTAAAATCAATTGCATACAAACACACAATCTTTCCCAAGTCGACTTATCTCTAGGGAAACAAATGCCTTAATCAGCTACACTACACAACTTGGTGGCTTGTATTTCTCTATAGAAAGTAATTGTCATTTGGATAATGTGAGTCAATTCCTAAAACTTACCAACTCCTTGGTTACCCAACAAAAAAACTTATTGGATATAGTTATTTGATAGTCTCACCAAGGTTGAAAAGCTGCAAGCGGCTTGGGTTTTTCTCTTTTTTCCCCACTAGATAAATATTTATTGACTAGCCGCTATGTTCTAGGTGCTTGGAATATGTACAGCAGCAAAAACACAAAAGAAATTTTTAAAAATACTGTCTTCATGGGTGAGACAAGAAGCAACAAGTGTAACAAAGTAGAAATTGTATAATATGTTAGAGAGTGCATTTTAAAAAGAGGAGATAAAGGAGACTCGGTTGCAATTTTTAATAGGGTGGTGGGGGAGAAAGTGACAGATAAGCAGACTTGAAGGTGAAGGAGTTAGTTATATGAATATTTGGAGGAAAAAAAATAGAATAAACGAAGCAGAGTAAGTATGGAAAGAATAGTAGATAAAAGGTCAGGGACATAGAGTATATCAGGCTTTACGGGGAAGAGTAAAAGAACTTAGAAAAGTGTTCCTATTTGTACCACTGGCCCTTACATCCAGCCAACCACAGTTCTTTCTGCTCGATGGAACTCTGACCCAAGGGAAGCCCACTCATTTGCTGGCCACCGACCAAACTTATTTCTCCCTTACATTTTCAGCTAGGATACGTGAAGATTTCCTTCTATACAACTGGTGATATCAAGAATTCACTGAAATCCTACCCCAACTCCTAAACCAGGGAGAGAAGTTCATGTACATGTAGCTTTTTGTCAGATGGAAGAAAGCATAGGCACAAAACGAAAGCTAGAGTTGCCAGGTAGAATATGGGATGCCTAGCTAAATGTGAATTACAAATAAGCAATCAACAATACTTTAATATGAGTACATCCCAAATAGTTCATGGGATAAAAAAATTTTACTAAAAATTGTATTTGTCTTTTATCTAAAATTCAAATTAGACTGTGTGTCCTACATTTTTGTTAAATCTGGTAACCCTAAGAAGACAGAAGACCATAATGAAAGCAGAAGAGCATGGCACCTTACTTATGACCTTTCCTGTCAGAACTTTGCTTCCTGTCCATAAATCGCTGTGACACTGCCTTGTTTTATTGAAACCACCTAAACTTTTATTTGACCAATTGTTGGCAGATTTCTGTTCTTCCCAAAGGTCATGAAAATATGCAGCAATCCCTCTGCAAAAAAGACACTGGAGGATAAACAAAACAACAGGCATAATAAATTATCTGCTTGTCTTATTAAAGATGTTTACATTCATTCCCAAATTACATTTGAAAACAACATGGTGATATGCTTACAGAAGTTTTTGAGATTTATTTCACAACACGAAACCAACAGTGAATAATGAAAACCAGTAGCCAGGATACATAAGCAACCAGTACATGGCCCCTACCCAAGAAATGGACACTTACAGATTCCAATCCAAAGGAGACACTGAGACTCCTCAGAGTTGAAAAGAATGCATTGCTCAGGTAAGAGCCAGGGTTTACAGGGGGGAAATTTGGAAAAAGTCATGTTCAACTGGTTGCGATTATTATAACAGTAAATTGAGTAATTCAGTTAACATTTACCAAATACCACTAGCAGTGTAATAGGCCTGGGAAGGCTACGAAAAAATATAGAACAGAAACTTAAGGTCCAGCAGAAAATATATAGAACAGAAATTTAAGGTCCAAATGAAAAATCAGGGCATTTAAAAAACTGAAATGTTACTAGCCCGGAGGAATCAGAGCATCTAGTTTATGGACAAAGTTTTGATGAATAAGAAAAAGTTTAAAGAAAAAAAAATTCACTAAAAACATCTGAGATAAACTAGCACTTCTTTGCCTAGAATGTTAAATTTGGAGTTGCCCAGAGAAACCGAGCAGGAATTTTATGTATTTTATGCAGTTTGAACTGGAAATGCGCGCGTCTCCAAATGTTCAACTCATTCCAAGCGTCTCTGAACATCAAAACACCTGGACCAGGCTTCAGGAAGATAGCTCAGGGCTGAGCAAACTGTCAAGAGAGTGGGGCTACAAATGAGGCTGCCCACGGCAGGCGCAGAGCGCACCCGAGCTTCCCAGGAACCCTCAGCGCGCGGCCACCTGGACAGCTCGAGCTGCTCCCACCCAACAAAGGACAACAGCAGCGGGAGCTCAGTCCAGAGGCAGACTTTGGTTCGCCACTCCCTGGCTATGTCCCGCCACCGGCAAGGCCAACTTGGCCGGTAAGTCCGCAGCCCAGCAGGAAGGTTTGCGGCAGCCCTTACCGTACAGGAAATCGTACGCTCGGCTGGAGGAGGTGGAGCCTCTGGCCCTCGACCTCGCCCCGCCCTGGTGCAGTGACACCAGGCGCCTGGCCTGGGGCTCCTCGAGGGTCACTACGTGACTCATGGTGCTGCCTCTTTCCTCGGCCAGCGGAAGACCAACTTAGTAGGCCTGGCAGCAGCGCGCACTGTAGCCATGGTAACCTCCCAGCGCGCGGAGACAAGGGGCGTGGTGATGCCGGGAGAGGCGGGGCCGAGAGGGACGGGGCGGGAGGAGGCGTGGCGTGAGCCGGCAAGGGAGGCCGGGCGTGGGGAGGGCACGCTGAGGAGGAGCAGCCTCGTGTCCCCCGCATTCGGGAGACCTGCCCGCGAGGGTTCAGCAACTGTCCCGGGGCCAACGCCGGAAACTGGAGAAAAGGCCACGCACGTTTTAGAAATCTAGCGACAGTTTACCAGGCACACTCCTTGACCTCTTTCGGAAATCCCGGGGAAATCTCAGAACCATCTCGACTTATTGGGTGCTTTCTTTGAGAAAGCACCTTTCCACCAGGCTCATCCTGAGAGTTGAGGCACCCAAGCCCTTAAATGTTGGGGCTCCACAAGCCCCATGTGCATCCGTGGATCGCTGCTCTGTCCTTGGGCAGTAGATTCCCCGAGGATGCTGCAGTGTAGGCACTGACTCTGGTGCCTACAGATGATGGAAAATTCTAAAAACAGGCAAAAGTGACTCCACTTTTAATGAATCCTTAAGTACCCATTACTCAGAATCAATATCAATCACCATTTTGCCAGTCGTTTTATTCTTCCTCCCTCTCTTAGTAAAAGAAAATGTAGCCATTATTTTGTTCTTAAATTAATCTGTATCTCCTATTGACACACGTTTTAAAATTTAACCGTTATTTGTAACAAAATTCACGCTAATTCCTTCATATATTAATTGTACATGCTCAAATGGTCCCTGGCTGAGTATCAGATGTCATTTATATCATTGATTTGTCCCATTTAAGATCCAAAAACAGTCCTCACGTTGCGTTTCAGTATTTCTGTTAAGTCCTTTATTCTAGAATGGTGAATTTCCATACTAATAGTGATTTCAATAATCCTTGGAGATTTTCTATAAAAAGATTTTATAGAAGCCAGTTCATTGGTTATGTGGCAATACAGATCACAGAGGAAAGAAAAACTGGTTAAATGCTGGATTCTTCCTCTTAAGTATTAAATTCATCACACTGGGTCAGTTTCCTAGCATTGTTAATCACAAAGTTTTTGTTATACGGTATCATTATGAATGCATGCATTTTTACATGTCTGATGTTTAAAACATTATCATAATTACCCTTTGATGTTGAAATATCCCATTTCTAGCACTCCTTAGAGTTGGCTTGACTTTTTTTTTTAAAGAAATTCAGACACTTTTTTTTTGTTTTTGTGCTATGAATGAAAGTCATGATCTGCCTCTGAGCTATGTCTTTGGTCCTTTTTATTTTCTTATTTTAAATTTGAGATCCTTCTGCCTCAGCCTCCCAGTCTGCTATGATTAACTGTCTTGTCCCATAGCAGTCTTAGTCTTGCTGGGTTGTTATAACAAGATGCCATGGATTGAGTGGCTTAAGCAACAGATAACTGTTGCTTACACTTCTGAAGGCTAGGAAGCCTAAGACCAAGGTACCAGTCAATTCTGTCCCAGTAAGGATGTCAGTCCTCTCTTCTTTCTTGCTATGTTCTCATATGGTATAGAAAGGAAGAGAGAAAAGCTTCTAGTCTCTTTCTCTTCTTAAAAGGATGCTAATTCTGTCGTGATTATGTACTCTTTTCTTATTATCCCATTTTAACCCTCCTCTCAAATGCCCCAGGTCTAAATATCATTGCATTAAGGATTAGGGATTCCATATATGAGTTTCAAAAGGATACAACATTAAGTCCACAATAAAGACAGCAAATGACTAGCACACCATGCTTATGAAATTAGGTTCTGAGTGATATAGCCTGCTTGTATAAAACGAACTGTACTACTGAAGAGTGTGCTATTAGTTGGCCATATTGGGAGATAATTCTGCATGGGTGTTCATGTTCTTGCATGTCATGCAAAAAAGGGGGTCCCTGCCTGACTTAGTTCCTCTGTGTAGGAAACAAACATAATGGCTCCCTTTGAGCAAAGAGCAAACATTCTGACTGCCTATTATTAAGGCTTAGAGTTTCCTAAATTCACTGTTCTTTCCTAATGCAACCCAATGTGCATACAGATATACCTGGCCATTTTTACATCACCCTGTGGGAAATGGGGCTTTGGAAATCAGTGCAAAAATGCTGATACTCTCTCTACTGCTATTGCTGCTAGTAAAATAAACTGTTCTTTTCTATGACCCAAAATTTTGGTGGTTTCTACCAGCATTCTTTAAACTGGTGAGCAGACTAAAATCTCAGCCTCCTCAGGTACTTGAAAAGTTATAAAGAATGTTGTATAGCACATATTTATTAATGGAAATTGGAATTGTTTTACTCAGAAGCAGACATGAAAATACTTAGCTTTGTGAGGCTGTATACTTAGTACTTGAAGTCCACCTATTAACTAGGCAAATGAGAATTTAAATCTTGTAATTCGTCTCTCTCAACATATGGTGTCACTCCTTCTCCACCAACCTCAATGACCTACACTTCGAAGAGTCACATTACCTTGGTTTAGTTAGACAAGAAAAATGGCTAACTATGATGGAAGGATTTTAGAAGATATTTTCTTAGTTATTACTTATTACACTCTCAGGGCTGTCATCCCATCAATAGTGGCTAGCAGTCATATTAAACACCACACATAAACATAATCCTCATACTGTAAAAATATAGTCCATTCAAGTCACTATTTCAAATTCTTACCTAATAATTAACACTTGTACCAATAAAGAGTGTCAGAGATTTAAAAGAGTATTATGGTTAAAATCAGAACTGAGAAGTGAGAACTTGATACAAAGGCACTAATCAAACTAATTTCAGAGTTGCCTTTGTACAACAAATGGTTGACTAGTATCTTTTATTATTTAGTCTCCATATACCACCTACTTTCAGTTTAATCTCTAGTTACAGCTCTCATAAATTGCTTGCTATGTATTTCTTGATGGAAGTAGGTCATTGAGATTTTTCTTGGGAGTGGAACAGGAAACAATGCATATTGTATCTTATATTCCTGTTTTCCCTTTAATACCAAAATAGGCCCTCTCATAAGTCTTCAGGCATGTAGGCTGTGTAAGAAAAATAAAACATAATAATGTAAAAATAAAAGACTTTAAATCATATGTATTCATAAATTAAAAGAACAAAAAGTAACCTATGTGTGAAGGTTATCTGCATCATTCTAAAACAAAAAGCAACTTTAGAGCTGGATATAAATTATTAAATATTTCACTTTGTAAAGGAGCATCTTCTGGTCTTTTTTCCCTTAAGGGCAGGAGAGGATTCTAGCTGGAAAAAAAGCAACTGTTGAAAAAGGATAAGGCTCACAGGGCTGGGATAGGAAATGAAGAGTCTGTAGATGAAAACATGAGGCTAAAGAATGACAGGACAAGAGATTGAGTTACTACTTAACTTCTTTGCCTGAGATCTGCTGATACTAGCCGAAGATGTCACAAAGAGAAATGTCACAGTCAGTGCTCTCCACTAATGCAGGAAGGAGACTAGGGAAAAAACCTTTTTGCTGTTGCCAAAAGCATTTGAATATTTGGTATATCATTTGTGTTAACAGCTTATCTCAATTCTTTTAACTTCCCAGATTTTCTCAGTCCTCTCCTTTTTCCTCCACGTTCATTTTTTATATTTAAAAAATCAGTAGCACAAGTAAACACAGACCAGTGATTAATTTTAAAACAAGAAATATTCATCTTTCATTTAGACAAATTAACTACAATAGTAGATACAACAAAAAGATATGTGAAGCCTTGGGACTGCTGCTTCTATGTGACCTCAAGCAAATCATGTACATCTCTGAGTCTATTTCTTTCTTGTCCATAAATGTAAATAATATAGTTCAGCTGCTCTGAAATTACACGATGGTTCACAAACTAAATAGCTAAATTATATATATATATATATATATATATATATAGCTATTATGGGTGACGATTATGATGTTTTAACTATATAAGTGAGCACTTTAATTAATTTTTAAAAAGGAGACATGAGAAGGATTTCCTAGAGATAGATACAGGACACTCAAAAGTGGAGTGTAAGTACTCAGAGAAATAAATCACCTTAATTTTTTTAATTTTAAAAATATTTAGGTATTTTAAACATTTTCTCCCAATCTGTAATCTGTTTAACTTTGTCTATAGTGCCTAATGTAAAATTCTATATATTTTTGATGTTACTTCATGAATATTTTCATATATTCTTCTGCTTTTGAAAATTTCTAAAATAAATCATTCTCCATTCCTCAGTATTAAGATAATGCTCTTCTACAACCTGCTGTTAGCTTTTTAGTTTGAACTTTTGCTCAGGGGCCTTTACCACAAATGGAGCTCTTTCTTTTGATGTTGTATTTAATTTTCTCCAGATGTTAGCCTGCTTTCTTTTCCTCATTGATTTGCTGAACCCTATTATTGTACATTAAGTTTCCAAGTAAAGTCGATGTTTCTAGCCCAAGAATCACTGTTTGAGAAGCAGGATTTCAAGCCATGCAATTGAGCTCCTGCTTCAAAGAACTCATAATAGTGAATGAAGGCAAAGTTAGAAGAACATCAGGGTAATGTGTTGTATTAATACATAAATCCAGTATGAAATAAAAACATGTTTATTAAAACTTACCAGCTAACAAAAGGATGGTCTAAATAATTTGGAAAATACACATACAGCAATTGTTCTTGGGGAGGCTCAGTGGTGCACACCTGTAATCCTAACACTCCAAGAGGCTGAGACACACAATGACAAGTTTGAGCCTAGTTGAGGAAACAAAAATTTGATGAAACCCTGTCTCAAAAAATTAAAATAGGTTGGTAAAGTATCTTAGTATGATGACTTTGGCTCCATTTCCAGTAAATGGGAGAGGAAAGAAGAAAAGGAGAGTGGTAGCTATCCATCACCATATAGATCTTAAAGCTTCAACGTTCTAGTTTGAATAAACTCATTCCTTTCTCAACAATTGTCTGCAGAAAAAATTAAATGATCATGCTCATTTTATTGCAAAATGACATGGACACTAGTTTACTTGTCTGAGTTCAAAAAATGCCAAGGAAACGATAATTTTCACTTTTATTAATATAGTTGACAAATATTTGACTAGCTGACTCATACTGAAATCAGCTGAAGATCTATAAATGCAAATTAGCTTAAGAAGGCAGTCATGTATGATGGTGTGAGGGAGGCACTGGGGGTTAAGAGGCCTTTTTTACTGCCCCAGCCCTTGTGGACTGGATTGTTCAAATGTATTTATTACTCATTTTTAACCTGATCAGTGAAACACAGGAAAGGCTTGAGGAGGGAGAGAGGTGTTGGGGGAGGGAATAAGGCCCATAGGAGGAGTCTACTACTCGAGGGAACTTTTACTAGTGATTTTACTTGTTTAACTTGGACAAGCCAGTTCACCCTCTCGGGCGTCAGTGTGAACATTCATAGAGGTTAGACCAATTGAGAGTAACCTAGAAGACTTTAAGCTGTCAGCTTTACTAAGTCTTCTTTAAATTGACTCAGTGACCGTAGAGCCTCCTTCTCTACGCATGCGCAGAAGCGGCACCCTCTCGCGGGCCTAGCTACCTTTTTCTGCGCACGCGCTTATTTGAACCTCTACCTGCTTCCGGCATGAGAGGCGGGACTTCCTGTCCTCTTGAGGCCTTTGCGGAAGTGGCTAAGGGCAAATCGTCGTGGGGGAGGAGCTCAGAGAGTGTAGGACTTTCGGGCTTGTATCTGCTTTCGGCTTGAAAGATGCCAGGTTTGGTAGCTGCGAGCCCGGCGCCGGCTGAATCTCAGGAAAAGAAGCCACTGAAGCCCTGCTGCGCCTGCCCGGAGACCAAGAAAGCGCGCGATGCGTGGTCAGTGCGCTGCCGGGGAGCGTGCGGCTGGTGTCTGCACCCGGCGCCTTGTCCCCTCTGCCCTCCCTTAACCTGCGGCGCCCGGGAGAGTTACAGAAGGGTCTGATAGGCTTTACTGTCGGCGCTGAGTGCGCAGCTCGGTCCAGGGAAAGAATTGGGAGGGGGGGAGGGTTCATCCTGACCCAAGACTCGCGTCATTTCATTCCTTCCTACATGTGATTTTAAAAGATCGCGCACCTTAAGCACTGCGTAGAAAAGCATAAAGATGCCCCCTGATTTTGAGGAGCTTAAAGTATATGGAGATGTATAAGTAATTGCTGGGCTAAACGCTGTGATAGATGTGACAAGACCAAAGAGGAAAAATTTCTGGTAATTTCTAAGAGTTTCTGCCGAAATATAGAGAAAGACACAGGATGCATTTCTTACAGTTCGAGGGCTTCCCCGTCAACCCTTTTAAGGCAACCGAAAATTAAAAATCAGTCTACAGTGTACGTGACAACGTTTGTCTAGATCACTGCTAACAAAACAAACAAACAAAACAAAAAGTTTTGTTTATTCTCTAGCCTTTACTGTAGAACAGATCTCAGATGTTCTCAGATAACATGAATATGCGCCTCCTCCAACCTCCGTTTGTCAGTGGAAAGTAGAGAAGTAATAAATTTTTTAGAAGTACAGAAGTAATAACCTGTAATGAGGTAGGAATGTAGGAACTCAGACTTAGTGCTTTGCAAATAATACTCTAAATGGAGGCTTTCAGTCTGATATTGAAGTTGCTCTGGTAGTGACAATTACTTACCGAACCTTTGAATAGTGTGGTATCATGAATAAGAGCTGGCGGGAGGTAGAGGCAAGGTTTGACTCCTGACCACCATCTTGGTGATCTTGAGCAAATTATCTAACATGTCTGCCCCATAAGTCTGTACAATGAGTCCAGTAAGTGTATTTGTCTCCAGGGTTATTAATTAGGTTTAGTGATACAGATCATATGAGATCCTGCATATCAGATTCCTAGCACAGTACATAAAGCATTCATTAATAAATAGTGAGTGCTAACTGTTATCTTGATAAGGAGCTGGAGCAGTCTCCCATTTGCAGTAGCCCTTGAGGTATGTAGAAGGATAGTGAGAGTTGATGGAAGGAGAGCCTGTTTCCTTCTTTAAATTACTTTTGTATGGATCACCTCAGACCACTATGGCTTCCTAAGTATCTGCAGTCAGAAGTTAGTTTTTTCCTGTAATTGAATTTGTTTTAACTTGATTACCTGCTGCATTTCCAAGCCCTTAAAATAACTATGTGATCTTAGTCTTTACTCTGAATTTTATGAGTGAAAACTTATTTAATCATGAAGAAGGTGATTCATCTTACTGTACCTGGCTACCAGATCTTTTGGGATGTTTACACTGTAAATGTTTTATAGGTAGAAGTAAGTTTGTTTAGGTGTGTTTGGATGTAGGGCAGAAACAGTTTATTTTTCTATGAAAATGGGCAAAAAAAATAAGCTCTTTGCTCTTGATTGCATTTGATAAAACATGTTTTATGCAGTTTATTTCATTATAGAACCATGTTGTTCCTTGCATATAGACTAATAGCAATAATACGTATTTCTTCTAATCAGATTTCCTCCAAAATCTAGTTGTATGTGACATCTTTATAGGTATGAAACTATCACAAGATTAAATCAAAACCAACGTGTTTGATGTAATAACAGTTTTTAACTTGAGCTATGTTTCCTCCCTCACATCACTGTCATGTATGCTTACTAATGTGCTTCATACCTGCTTCATTAGATAATAAGTACATCTTGTTTCATAGCATCATCGAGAAAGGAGAAGAGCATTGTGGACATCTAATTGAGGCCCACAAGGAGTGCATGCGAGCCCTGGGATTTAAGATATGAACTGGTGAGCATATTGCTTCAGATTTGTACCTCACCTCACATATTTAGCAGCCATTGAAAGACAGTTTACCTGATTAATGTAATGTGTATAAGTGTTACTTAAAAAATACATTCAGTTCCCAATGTGAAGAATAAATGATGCTAATTAACTGAGAGATGTTCCGCAGAGTTGAGAAGGGGAATATGAAATTTTCAAGAAAGCATTTCAGAGAAGCCTTTGAGTTATGTTAGAATCAGATTGACTCATGACTGTAGGAAGTTCAAAATATTCCATTTTCCAAGTTAAAGGAAGTAAATGGAAAGCGTTTTGTTTCTTGTTTCTAATGTGGGTTTTCAGTAAATGGAAGTATTGTTTTCTCCAAATGAAAATGGAATTGTGATGTTTCTTTTCTACTATGCTTTGTTTATAAAACTAAAACTTCAGGCCATTTTTTGAAGAACTATGAATTTCAATTTTAATATTAAATGAAACTTCCAATGCTGTCTATCTAACAAGTAAATGATTTCCTTTTGTTGGGAAGCTCTACCTTCAGATATTGACTTTGCTTACTCCTCAGCTTTACTCAGATTTTTATTCAAAAGCCTTTTTATTAGAAAGTCTTTTTCTTCTAAACATCCAATATAAAAAGCATCCCTTCCCTGTGACTCTAGCGCAGTCCTGTCTCAAAGAACCTTCTGTGATGATGGATAGTAATGTTCTGTATCTCCTTTCCAACAGCCAGATGTGGTTGTTAAGCACTTGAATTATGGATAATGAGACTGAGGAACTATAGTTTTAGTTTTTTGTAATTTTAATAGCCACAATTGACTAATGACACATACTGTCACTTGCGTATTAAGTATTTGTTAAAAAAAATCATTTATTCACTCCTCCTAGATGTAAGGTAAGTTCTGAGAAAAATAAGAAATTTCTGTTTCACACATTGTCATATCCCTAGCACCTGCAGCACTGCCTGGTACATAGTAGGTGCTCAACAGAGGATTGTTAATTCAATGAAAGAGTGAATAAATGAGGAAGTTAAGCCTAGGAAAGGATTCCCAAGGTGGGTTAGGTAGGAACAGGACAGGAATTTCCAGTCTCCAGGGAGCCCATCTGCTTTGCTCCCTTCCCTGCACCCATATCACACTGTTACTTTTCACTTACTGATAAGAGAAATAAGGCCAGAGCTGTATATCAGTTTCATAGCAGTGGAGAATCTAGCTTCTTTCCCTTTCACCTCTTTGTTGCCTCTTTGGAATTTCGTGTGTGGCTGGTCTTCCTCTTTGATGTGTGAGAAGGGTGGGAGGGATAAGGAATTTGCCCTAGGCTGATAGAAGTAGTGTGCCAGTGTAATGAAAAACAGTCCAGGTGTCCTGAGCCTTCATTTTGACTCTTAAATGTCTAGTTTCATGTGTTTTCCACTTCACTTCTGTTTAGTTTTCATCAAAATATTAATCCTCTCTGGATTTCATTTTTTAATATATTTTATGATTTTGTGCATGGTCTGGTAAATCTATTACATGGCATGCTTAGGTAGATTTTATATTAGATGATTATTTGAGCAGTAACCCATGATGAGTCATTTTATGAAGTAAATTTAAGAGGAAGTGCATTCTTAAACAGTGTATCTGGCTGGGTACAGGGCATAATCCTATAATGCCTGCCACTCAGCAGGCTAAGGTAGGAAGTTTGCAAATTACAGCCTAGCTGGGATAATTTAGTAAGATTCTGTCTCAAAACTAAAAAGGATGGAGGTGTAGCTCCATGGTAATGTTCTCTCGGTTCCCATGCCCAGTGCCACACACGCAGTATAGCTAGTAACTATGTTTAAAGAAACAGAACCTTTGTTTTTGGATTCCTTAATCATTTTTTAACTCTCCCTGGTTGGCTGTGTAAACTCTTCATTAGGGCTGAACCTGCCTTGATTTAAAAAAGAACAGTTTTTAGAAATGGTGGGTTTTGGCACATCAAGAACTCTTGGAGTTCATGTGAACTGTAAAAGTGATACAGTTGTTTAAAGTAGCATACATTCAAAACAGCCATACATTCAAAACAGCCATAAACTACTATTTTTTCTTTGTTTTCTGGGCAGGAAGTAAGAGTGATACTTTGGTATTTCATTTGTGTATGAAAAAGATGCCAAAACTTTGGATTTAGAAAACTTGATAGATTATGTGGCCTTGGGGCAGATCCCTTTTTATTTTATGGGACTAAACCCAGGGTGTTCATATTAAGCTACATCTGTAGCCCTTTTTTAATTTTTTTATTTTAAAATAGGATCTCACTTAGTCTCTAAATTGCCCAAACTGGGCTTCAACCTGCGATGCTCCAGATTCAGCCTCCCCAGAGAGCTGAGATTAAAGGTGTGTCTTGACTGCCTTGACACCTGACTGCCCTTAATTTTTATGATCTTACTTTTCCTTCTATCAATGGAGGTAATAACACTTACCCAAACTACTTCATTCTGCTGGTACAGTGATTGAGTAATGTATGTATCGCATACTTTGTGAATTATAAAATGGAGATAGGATGGACCGGCATATACCTGGGAAGTTATGAATAGCATGTACTCAGTTGTCTGTATGGGGCCTTCCTAAGAATTCAAACCTTTATGTTTTCATTTTCATCATAGTAATACTTGTGAAGTGGGACACACGCCCTTACAGAGATTGTGTTGGCAACAGACTTAGAATTAGCACATTATTTTAATCGTTAATCTTAAAACCTCATTACAAATGCTAATTAGAAGGACCTATTGCTAATATGGGTCATTGCATCCAACTCAGGCCCTGGCTACAGGGAAAAATCTGGCCCAGGTAGCTGCACTGCTAACACTTAACTACCTACCTCTTAGAGTGTTAGATCTTTCTGAAAGTGACTTAAATTTGGAAGCTTTTGCATTTCCATCAGTGATCATGAAAGTTTGTTAATTTAAAAACTTATGTAGAGTTTAATGTTATTTCTAAGTAACATGTCTCTGACTGTACCTTGAACTCAGTAGATTAAGTTCTTTACACTGCTTTTGTACTTCATATAAAGTAGGCTGTGTGCATCTGGTGGTTCTTGCCCAGAGGTGCACGTCAGTCAGCCACCAGACACTTCCCCAATGCCAAGCCTGGGTGCTGGCCTACCCCAGTTCCTAGATGATTTTAAAATCAACCCCTCTGTAACAAGCACTGGCCTAAACAGTAGAGAATATGCCAAGTAGAGATTATCTCATCATTTAATATAGCAAAAGCAGAGACTTGGAAACTAGTAAGGAAAAATAGGTATGATGGTAGCAATTCTATACCATTTTTTTCTTATGACTTTTTTTTTTTTAACTTAGACAAACCTGGCACCTGTTTAGAAATGTCAAGAAATAGGTGGCTAATCCTTGTACCTTCAGGAGTTAGAAGAAATCTGGTGAGCCCAGGTTTGGAGGCTAAAATCAGATTTAACAAGTAGCACTGAGTAGTAGTGATATAGGGGAATGAAACTCCCAACCTGCTATATGTCCGGTACGAGTTCGTGTTCTCTAAAATTGAAGAATGAATTTTAGGAACAACGGAGGTTAAGAGTAGGAATATTTATTAAGAGAAAGAAAGCATCTATCTGAGAGACAGAAGATGTCCCGAGTGGATTGCCAAAGATTCTGTATTTTCTCGGGATTTTTACAGAGTAAATCCATGAGGTAGGTAAGGCAGGTCTAAAATTGGGGAAAACTGGGAACTCGCAAGGCAGATGGGCATGAGGTGGAACAGAGCTACGGTCAACCAATAAGATTAATAGCTCAGGTAAAATTGATTAAATTGGAAACAAATGGAGAAGCAAGTCACGAAGAAGGCGGGCATTTTTAGAGAGCAGTGACTCTTCCTATACGGGATTGGGATGGTGACTCCCAGCTTCTTAAAGTAATCCAGACTTAATCCCTAAGGATTATACTTAAGGGTGTGGTTGCATTTATTTTGCCTTGTTTTCCAAGATATGACCCACAGCAAGAGGTGTATGTCTTCTGCAAGGTTATCAGACATCTCGTCCTCTGTGCCAGCTTCCTCCAGGGCCTAGCCCTGTCTGACCTGCCTATAATATTTCCAACTAGCTTAGCTGCCTGTAACAGTAGTGATATCATTTGTTACATTTAACTGGCTGCAATTAACTGGCTATTTCCTACGTTTCACTTAAAAATTGGGTACGCACACAAAAAAACAACTGATCATGAAAATATACTCTGGAAATAATCCAGAAAAGGGCTAATTTCTACCATTTGAACTTTGTTTTTTAATAGATATTTATTGAGACCTTAGAAAACGCTCTGTGGTCAAGGACCGTGCAGGGACAGACCAAGAAGTTTCCAGCAGCCATTTTGGCACATAGGCCCTCCTGGTTGTAGGCAAAAGGAACAATTCTGTGGGCTGCTATCCTGGAAGGTCGTGTGTGTGTGTGTGTGTGTGTGTGTGTGTGTGTGTGTTTAAACAGGGTCTTTCTGTGTAGTTCAGGATGACTTTGGGCTCACTTGGTAGCCTAGGCTGGTCTTGAACTTGGAAATGATTCTCCTGGCTCAGTTTAATGTTTTTATTCTTCTTTTCTGACCTTTCCTCCAGTATATTTTTCTTTTGATCTTTTTAGAAAATGGTTTGTGTCTTGACTAGACTTCATCTTACTTTCATGTTCCCAGCAGCTTGAACCACCAGTGGTATATCCATGACTGTCCCATCTGGTGACTTGTTCCACTGGTGTTTCACAGCCACCCAGCAGGCAGACATGCCAATGACTGCCCTGCTGTGAACCTGTTAACCCAAATGAGTGGATCAAATGAAGGAAATAGCTGCTTTAGACTTGATGAGTTGGCTGGCCTGATTCAGTTCGCTTTAGCGTTGTCCTCCATATTGTAGGATAGGGACTAGGGTTGAGGACGGTGAGAACTGAAGGAGAGAAGCCCAGTACTGCCAGACTAGATCAGTGGTCCTGTCATTTGCTGCTCTCCCCTTTTGATCTTTGAGTTTTAAAGCATTTTCCTTGTTTCCCCTTTGATTAGGTGTCTTTCTACAGGAAGTATCTTGTACACTAATTTTCCCACTGCTTTCCACTTTGTGGACCTTTGCCAGACATGGTTGAATCAGCCCAGAGGGTTTGCGAGTCTCTTCTGTTACATATCTATAAACATAAAATACCTTAGCTCTTTTTTGGAAGATACTTTTGAGGGGAGAGTAATTTTTACCTCAACAAAAGCTTCTTAAGATTAAACAATGTAGTGGGCAGTTTCAGTGATATTTTTAGTTAGCCTAACTACAATTTTAAAATGTGGGTCTTTATTTGTGACTGATTTAGAATAATTGTGACAGGTAATTAATGTTACTTCCCTGAGGTATTCACTTCTGGTGGTCTTAAGTCCCTAACTCCATAGGTCTGGTTTGATGTTTAAAATCTGACTTTCTAAAACAAATCTTTTCTGTAGGTGACCTGCTCTGTGAATGAATAATCTCTGAAGAATGAAGAACCTTAATTCATTTTGGAAGTTCTTTGATGAACTTTGATAAATGGATAAAGTATTTATAATTTATTAAAAAAAAAAAAAAAGGAAAATGTCCCAGGTCAAAGATCTTCAGGTGTGTTTCATTTTGTGTTCCTCATATACTCAGGTAGCCTTCCTCTCCCTCTCTTTCTGCCTCCCTCCTTCCTTCTTTGCCTCTCTCCCTCCCTCCTTCCCTTCCTCCCTCTTTTGCTCCCTCCTTGTCTTCTCTCCCTTCCTCCGTCCCTCCTTTCCTTCCTTCCTTCCTTCCTTCTTTCTTTTCCATAAAGGATGTAGTTGCAAATCTTATGATGTGGGTTTCTTTTGTTTTTGCTGCTATGTCATTCTGGGAACTGTGAGTGTTTGTTGATAGAAGAAAGCAGATACTTTTCTCAACTAATGAAATCTCCAAAATTAGGTAGATTCAAGTAAGAATAAATTCCCTTTACCAATTCAGAATGAGTGTGGTGGCCATTATCATTTCATTCATGACTCATATTTTGTTTTTTATTTTTAGGTTTCTTTTTCTTATCTACAGTACTAAGATCATATCCATAGTAGGCAAGCAGTTTACCTCTTAGCTGTAGCTCCACACCTTTATGTTTAGCCTTTTTAAAAAAAATTATTTTAAAGAGACCGAAACCAAATTAAAACAGAATAGAGCCAATCAAAACAAACAGCAAGCACAATACAGGACCTCAAAACAAGACAATAGGAAATAAACAAGGGCCACCGTAGTGCCTCCTTGTCATCTCCAAAGTAGCTGCCACATCTAAAGCATAATAAAATCAAACAAAGCAAAACAATATAAAATCAATCAAAACAAAGCAATACAGGACTTCAAAACAAAATAATAGGAAATCAACAATGGCTACCATAATATATCCTGTTATTTCCAAAATAGCTGCCCATACCATTAGATAGAATAAAATCCAAACAACTGAGTAAAGCCAAATAGAACAATGAAAATGATCCAGGGGTCCAAAACAAGACAACAGGAAATCAACAGTGGCTACCATCTTCTCCAGATGCCTCCTCTTTCACTTTTACAGTATCTATTGTACATTTTGGATCCTTCATTTTTTTATAGTAGGGAGACAACACAGTGTTCATCCATGTGAGTCCAAACCATTTCACCCATGAGCATGATCTCAAGTTGCATCCATTTACCAAAAAAGCTTCATGATTATCCTTTATGGCTGAGTAGCTTTCCATTGTATAAAAATACCGTATCTTTCTTACTCATTCTGCAGTTGATGGGCAAACTACTCTGGCTTTTTTCTGGTTCCCTGTCACATGGAGCATTGTTTTCTGTCCCTTGACTTTCAGTCTATGAATTTCTTTTTGAGTTAAATGTTTCTTGTATACTACATATTGATGGATCTTGTTTCTTGAGCCACTCTGCCTGTGTTTCTTTTTATTGGTGACTTGAGGCCATCTACATGAATGGTTATACCAACATGCACTGCCTTGTCCCTGCCTTGCTACTTTCCTGATATTGACGCCCTACTTTTTCCTTCCATTCAATTGCCTGCCCTTCTCAGTGATGCCCCTCTGCCACTGTTCCTGGAACTGGTCATTCTTACTTTTCTCTAGAATGTCCTATTTTTAACATCTTTAAAGGGAAGAAATGGATAAATAAAGACTTACATTTTAATGTTAAAATTGTTAATGTTTTTTACTACAACCATATTTTGGAAAAGCTTATTAGATTTTGGACCAAATACTGTCATTTGGCTTGAATGCATTCAACTATTTGGCATAATTAACCTGAGCCTGCCTGCTTACTTTGTAAGATAGACCAGAAGCAGAAGTTACTGCCTAGGAACCAGGTAGTTGTCTGTTTGTGTTATTATTTTTAATTTTATTTCTTTTGAGACAGGGTTTCAGCTGTGTTTGTAGCCCAGGCCAGCCTTGAACTCATGGCAATCCTGCTTTAGCCTCCTGAGTGCTGGGATTATAGGCATTCGCCACATGCTTGGCTTTGTCTGTTAGTGAGAACCTGACTACACTGTGTTAAAAAGCCACTAATCGGACAACTCAATGTTATACCACAGTCATACTTGGAATAGAATATCATGTAGCTTCTTAGTATAGCAACCCTGTGGTCCCCTTAGCTGCTTAAAGGCCAGTGAAGCAGTTATCATATAATGTCCTTAACCACCTTGAGTTTATAATCTTATAGACTGAGGGTAAGGAACGTAACTTAGAGAGTATGTATTGTCTTGTGTTTTGGAATATGAAATTT
Source organism: Dolichotis patagonum (assembly GCA_004027295.1). Taxonomy (NCBI): domain Eukaryota; kingdom Metazoa; phylum Chordata; class Mammalia; order Rodentia; family Caviidae; genus Dolichotis; species Dolichotis patagonum. The sequence continues at coordinate 26,580 of PVJX010011988.1, read as the reverse complement.
GCCTTTATACAATAAATGTGCTTAAATTATTCTTTACCTAGTTTAATTGGTTAAGTGCATGGGTGTGAAGTACGACACTTCAGTCCAACCCCACTGGCTGTGTGATGTCAAATAAGTCACAGTGAGTCTGCCTTTCTCAACTGAAAAAAGACGTAATATTTAACTTAAAGATGTGAGTACTAACTAAAATGATGTGTGTAAAGCACTTAGCACAGAATGTAGCACAGTATGATTAGGATCCTCAAATTCTTTGATTCTGTATTCATATTTTTACTTGAATATTCATCTATATATAGTGCTTTCAGTAAGTACTGCATAGTTGATAGAGAATTGCAGGTGAAGACCAGAACCTTGGATACCCGAGACAGGTGTAAACTTCTACCCAGTGTTCAGATCCTTAGTAGATTGTTAACTGGACTCTGCTTGAATATGTCCTGGAAATACAGAAGAAAAATAAAACTCCACAACCTCATTGCCTGATGTTAATTTTGATGTATGCTATTCCTGAATTTGCCTATACATCTACTCATTTTTAAAAACATACTTCCTGTTACATATTTTAATGAGATTATAACATTGTTCTTTCCCCTTAACACATTTTACTATCAGTGAGTATCTTTCTACGATGTCATTTGTATGCGTATCAGTTCACAGTGTGGCTTATTGTAACTTAACCAAAATGTTTTATACGGTATGTACTGTGTGTCAGCTATCCCTCCAGGAATTACATCTCAGTCTCGGACAAAATATATATCAACTACCTGTATTCCAAAGGGGAGGGGTCACTTTATGTAAACATGAAGAGATCACTTAAAGTCCCACCATTCTGTAACAGGACCACTTTTTGGTGCTCTTCTTTCCATACATCTGTCCCTGTGTGTTTATATACCTTTCTTTTTTCTTTTGGCTACTCTGTAATTCCACTACGAATGTCCTTTACTAATCACTCAGCTAAAGATGAACCAGAGGCTATGCATGTTTTCAAGGCTTGGGAAGGTACGACTGCTTAACCAGTCTCTAGAAAGGGGTTGTCTTTTTAATTTTATTATCTAAGGGTGCCTCTTTTCCTCAGCACTTAATAAATGTTGATTTTTTTTTTTAAAGCCCTTGCTGATTTGGCATGTTCACTTGAATTGGAAAAGAACTAAACCATGCTTTTTGGCCTCTGCCACAGGTGAAAATACATCTCATAGGCCTCTGCCTGGCCTTAATATGTAAGCTTTCCCAAAGATGAGGGGCAGTAATAATACTGAGATGTTGGGGTGCTGGTGCACACACCTGTAACCTCACCTACTCAGGAGGCTGAGGCAAGAGGATTACAAGATGGAGCCCAGCCTAAGCAACCTAGTAAGACCCTATCACAAAAATTAAGTAAATAAAAGAGAATAGTGGAACATAGTGGTAGAGCACTTGCCTGGTATGTACAAGGCTTTGGGTTCAATCCTCAGTACATTAAACAAGCAAAAAAAGCATTACCACAGTAATTCTAAAAATGAAAAATTCAGCCTCCTAGTAGGTGATAAGCACTTCTAACACCACTTTACTGTGTCCCTGTTACACACAATAATTCCTAAATTCTATATAGAATCACTCACAGTTTGCCTTTTGTCTAACCCTGAAATGTTTGGCTTGAAAGTTAAGTGAAAACAAGACCAACTTCGAGAGCAACACCTAGCCCAGGATGGCTCTGTCTGTGAAAAGTCTGATATGAGACTCTTAGGGAAACTGTGATCCCCATTTTACAGGTGTGTATAAGTGCTCAGAAAGGCCAAAGGAATTCTCCTGGCCAAATAGCTGATGACCTGAGATAGGACTCTAGGTCTTTCAAGTTCAAGCCCAATGTTCTTTATGGTACCTGGTGTCTAATCTAACACCATATATTCAGTTACATATTCATTTATTCATTCTATACATAGTGAGGGCTGAGGATGTACACAAACGGCCTGTTGTAGTCACGGGTTGTGAGGAAAACAATTACAATCAGGACACAGAATTTATAATACTAACTTAGGATGGTCACCCAGAGTTAAACACAAAGTGCAGGAAATTTGTCCACAACACTAAAAACCCAGAGTACTCAGCCAAGGGCCTGGATCCCACAACAATGTCCTGCATGAGTCCAGCTGAAGACTTAGAGCCTGTGACAGTGCCTCTCATGAGTCCAACTGGAGGTCTAGAGCCCATTACAAGGACTCACAACAGTCTGTTTTACAGATCTGCTGGGAAGGCCCAAAGGTCAGTGGTGGAAGCCAGAAAGTATGCCAGCATGATGAAGGGGCTGTGCTGGTAGGTTGAGGGTTCTACACTGGAGCTGAGAAGTCACAATCAAAATAAGGACCAGAGCTCCCCTGAAAAGTACCATCCTCAGCAACAAGGAGGTCCTGAGCTCCTCTGACAGACCATAACAGTTGAATACATGCCAGAAAGCCAGCGTGACAAGCTTCTGGAGATTAAACAACACACATCTTTCCCTCCAGAGCCAGGAAGTGATGCTCAAGGTAAGGAGCAGAGCTCCCCCAAAGTGAACCACAGCCACTCTCAGCAACAAGGTCCAAGCTCCTCCAATGATAATGGCCAAATTCGTATTGGGGAAGCTAGTCACAACGAGCTCTTCTAGAAGAACCAATAGCTTGAAATAGCAATACTTAGGAGTCCCCACTATGCCTAGCTCTTCTCCATGTCTCTATGCTGGCAGCTTTCATCCAGTGGGCCATCTACACTCAGCACCATGTTGATTTAATTCAGCTGGTGTTAGGTTGACCACCAGTTTTTAATCCATAACAGCCCTAGATGTCGACATGACATACATCCTGTCCTCAAAGAGATGAGAGTCTGGTTCATTACTTCCTGAGGCGACATTGCATGACAGCTATGGGCTAAGAACACATAGGTATGTACAGAGATTTGTGAGACAGGGACTGTACTCTTAAAGAGTTCATAGTGTGGTGAGCAAATGAGTATAAAAGATAAAAGTATAAAAGCAAGGGCTTACAGCTCCCATGGCTGTTCTGAGATGCTTTCCTCGAGAGTCCCAGTGAGACTCATGTTTCTTCAGCTATTAAAAACTTGGGTAGTAGTTCTTTCTCAGTTACAGTGCTTTTGACAGCAAGTAATAGAATTGTCAAGTAAAACTCACACAATGGGAAGTTCAGATTTAGGGCAAGCTCTGGATCAGTGATGTCACAGATCCAGTGATGCCATCTGAGACCCAATTTGCTGTCATCTCAGAGCTCTTTCTTCCAAGACCAATGAAGCCAAGCATGTTCAAGTCTAGCAAAAATCAGAGACCATCCCCCAAGTATGGATATAAGTGCCTTTTTTACTCTAATTGAGCCATATATGTATATATTTTTGAAGCAGTAATCACCAGGGGAATACCTTATGCTCATTGGTCAAATTAAGTTTATAGGAGCAATTCCTCTCATACTTTACCCAAACTTGTAAAAAGAAAAATTTTTACAGCATAAGTTGTCTACTCTTCAGTTATAAGTTTTAGCAGTACTGGAGATGTAACCGCTGACTCCATTCCAGCCTTTTAAAAAGTTAGAGACCAAGTCTTGCTAAGTTGCCTAGGCTGGCCTCACATGTGTGATCCTCCTGCTTGAGCCTCCCAAGTAGCTGCGATAACAAGCATGTACCACTGCTTGTTACCAGTACTTCTAGTACTGCTCCAGAAAGCCCAGTTGTGCTGAAGCAGTACAAAACTCTACAGTAATTCATTACTCTGTCATGAAGTCTGGAGACAGACTTCCACTTTGTGATGAAAACTCTGTGATACTTTCAAGAATTTGGACTTGGGTTTTTCTTCTCTTGATACTTCTTTAGACTTATCCTGTCTCATGATTATGGTAACTTCAAGTGTTGCGTCATTACTTCTGTATTCAAGTTAGGTGAAAGATTGCAGGCTGCCTTACTAATGGCATTTTTACTTTTCCCCAAAAGCTCCCCTGCGTGCTTCATCTTCTTTCTCATCAGTTATGTGCCCACCATTAAGCCATGGTGCTAATGAAGGACTCTACTTGGGCTTTACCAATCTTTCCCGGTCTTGGCAACTGGGAGAGAAACCCACCTTCCTTGACATAGTGCCCAAAGGGAGTCAGTTTTTCTTAAAGAAAAGGGGGGAGGGCTATAGAAAGATACCTTGTTTGCTTAAGATCAATTGACTTTGTGTCTGCATCCTACATTCATGCTTCTATCCTATTTTAATATCTGTATTAGGAAAGCATTATTCTCAAGCCCAATGTTTGTCCAACTGTGTATGAGGAACTATCTTTTTCCAGTTACCATAAACAGTAGAAAAATGAAGTTTTTTTAAAAAAATATGCTTTAAAAAGATACTTTCAAGCCCAAGGTTTTGATTACTAAATTCAAAGGCTCTAAGTTCTTCTGGTAAAATGGTATACAAATGTCTAAACACTCAGTTTCTCTCCTTATCGTCATGGGTCAGTTGGGAGGCCAGCGTCAGCTCCTGACCACGCTTGGGATGTGCTAGCTGACCAGCTGACCTCGTAAGCTGGCCTCAGCCTGCCTCTCCTGTCTCATGTTGTACTGCTCCTTGGATTCACCTGCAACAAGCTGTTCTGTTACCAGATTATCCTGTATATTTTTGCGTTGCTTCTGGGCCTGACTTCACATTCTGCTCTTCCTCTTGGAATGCTCTCCCCTGGCTGCAGAACACCCACTCATGCTCGACTAGCTTAAATACCACCTGGCCTGGGATGTTTTTCCAGAAGCTTTGGCATTTCCATCAATGTTTTCCTCTGAACCCTCCTTATTTCATGGGGCTACACTTTTTCCTGCACCAAAAAGTCCCTTGAAGGTCTTAATTCTCTTTTCCATCCTTATATGTCCTCTTGTTGGCACACACAGTTTGTCCTGAATAAATGCTTACTGAATTGAATCAACTCAGCAAGTTGCATGATTTCTGTTTCTTTCCTTTTGTTCTTTCCCAGACATTGTCACTCTACTTCTGCTTTCATGTTTGTGGATTTCCTTATAAGGACGTACTGTTTTGGTACACATTAAAATTTGCTTTCCTCTTTTGTTAAATTTGAGTTTAAAAATAAAGGAGATACAGCTTCCCGTTGTCTTATTCTGATCACAGGTCCTGTACTGTCACTGTATTTCTCTGACACACATGCCACCCCGTAGTGTTCTGCAATCTCCCATAGCAATAAATGTATATGAATAAATGTAAACTCCCAAAGTACCTGGTAAGATGGTTTGGACCTAGGCTTAATCCCTACTCACGTACTGCTCTGCTTCCTTGGGCAAGTTCCTTAGCTTCTCAAAACTTATTTCTGTCAATCAAAATAAAGGTATCTTAGGATGGCACGGAAAACCGTAGTTACTTGATTAATGTTAGTCTACACTTGCTCACATGAGCATATGAGGATGGCCATCAGGGCAAATGAACAGAAGTTAATGTCTCTTTAAAGGGTTGGGGCCAACCCGTTGGGTTAGGCCAGCTGGCAGAGAGAGATGACCTGCCAGGAAATTCTGCCTGGGGCAGAGCCCCTTGATTGCTCCTCTGCTCCTGCGTCTGACTTTCCTGCCCACAACTGGCAGGATGCCTACTCTGGGAGCTTGGGGCCACATGACTAAAGTAGGCAGATGAGCAGTGGCTTCATGGTAAAGTGGACAGGTTGGGAAGCACGCAAATGACATAAAAGCCAGGTACAGAAATCCCCAAATTCACATTTCAGATGATGGCAAGGTCCAGATCCTTGCCATGAGGGAGGCTTGAGGGCATTTCTTGAGGCACTCTTGCCTGTCTCCTTTGCCACAGATGCTCCCTGCCCCTGCCTCACTTTGGAGAGGAGGAGATATGAGGCACATTTGTTGGTCAGGTGATTTTAATTAAGTTAAGAACTGGCTCCCCTCAACAAGTATCACATTCACAGCCCTGTGCTTGTGCTTGTCCAGTGTCACACCTAGAAGTACCGTCTTCCTTTCACCTGCATCACCCCTATGCCTCACCAAATACCAGCTCTTCTGTCTTCCTCCCCATTGTTGCTCTTCCTCCTGAGCTGCTACTGCTCGTTAAACTTAACTTACTGTGCTTCGCACAAGAACTGCTATAGATCACATCCTTCATGTCCACTTATTATGCAAACCACTTGGGACAGAATATAAAGTCTGTCTGGGGTTCATATCCCAGTCAGTCTGATTCCCTGCACAACAATCTTCCCACTGTGAGCCTCAGTTTCTTGTGTGATAACTCTTGAGTAAGTCAATAATGCCTCATGTAAATCTGGCACTTAAAGGGTGTTGAATAGGCAGACGCTATAATTTGAAAGTATTTTGGTAATAGAGGAGCAATGGGTTATCATTTATCAACTTAGTACATCTAGCTATATGTAGGAAATCTTTAGAATTCACAAAGCTGTTTTACAGTTACTTTTATTGAATGAGTGTCAGCTAAATGCCTAGTGATATTGCAGTATGACTTCAAAGCTTTCAAGGAGTTTTCCAGTCTTCATGGCTAGGGACTTTTCCTGACAGTAGTCCCATGCTGTCCTCCAGTGTGACCTACACAGGAGAGGCCTCTAGCCCTCCCTCTGCACTTTCTTTGTCCCTTCTTCCCCCGGCTGTCTTCCCCGAAGTCTTATCTTGTCCTCTGGGAGGTATGCTAAGTGCTCTGCCAGCCTGCCTGAGTGCCTGGCCTGTTTTTCCTCACTGCCAGCACCTCTTGGATTCCAATTCCAAACATGGTAACCCTCTGGGGTCACCCTTTCTTCCGGTGCCAAGAGAGAACACATTCCAAATGGAACACAAGTGTGCCTCCCATGCTAGGCTCTCTGCATTCTGCTTGGGAACAACAGAGAGCAGGATGTGGCCGCCTCAGCCCACACTGCTCAGGTTTTCAGTCTCATTGTCCTACCTTTCTCCCTGGACAACTGAGGTTTTCTGCTAAGGACCAAATATAAAGAAACCTGGAGCCAAGGACGCTTGCCAGCGCTCTGCAGGGAGAGCCACAGCCTTGCTGAGGCAGAGAGAGAGAGTTTTGAAATTCTCCATGCAGTGTGCTATGTTCTGGCACTCATCCCCAAAGACAGCAGAAGCATTCCTCCCAGCAGGGGTGGCGGCAAGAAGCTGCACGTGAAGATATCTGGGAGGACACATCGATTCATCTGAGTTTCCCCCGGGACAGCAGCAGAGCCCAGCGAGCCTTTGATCTGTCCCCAAGATGGGCACCAGCACCAGCACGGTGGGCCAGCTCCTCTGGCAGGGGCCTGTGTGTCTGAGCTGGAAGCAGGGTGTGGAAGGGGCTGTTTATCACCTGGCCAACTGCTTCTTGCTCCTGGGCTTCATGGGGGGCAGTGGAGTATATGGATGCTTCTACCTTTTTGGCTTTCTGGGCACGGGCTATCTATGTTGTGTGCTGTGGGGCTGGTTTGATGCCTGTGGGCTGGACATCGTCCTGTGGAGTTTCCTGCTGGCAGTGGCCTGCCTGCTGCAGCTGGCACACCTGGTATACCGCCTGCGCATGGATACCCTCCCCGAGGAGTTTGACCTCCTCTACAAGACATTGTGGCTGCCCCTGCAGGTGCCCCTGCACACCTACAAGGAGATTGTTCTCTGCTGCCAGGAGCAGGTCTTGACTCTGGCCACAGAGCAGACCTATGCTGTGGAGGGGGAGACACCCATCAACCGCCTGTCCCTGCTGCTCTCAGGCCGGTAAGCCACTCTGACGCTGTCGTCAGCCAGCATTTCTTTCCCCAGCCCATACTTTCTATATCCTAGTGTCCCTTTCCATTTCATGTCCTTTCAGAGAGGGAAGGATGTGGCAAGTCGAACAAACCAAAATAGATTTTTCTAGGAGTGAGTTTACTTCCTCTTAATATTTTCCAAGAGGAAATTAGACCACAGGGCCTTTTTCTGGCTGAAAAAAAAATGGCTTCATGCGCACTTGCTGCTGGCAGATGTAGGATTCAGAGCAAAAACGAACACACGCACACACACACACACAACCAGTGTGTCAGAAAATGATGTATAAGCAGCAGAAATGTCTCTGCAAGCATTGGAAAACTGAACATTTCAGTAAGATTAATATTTCCCTTTCATACACATTCAACATGTGTTAAGCACCAACTGTGTGCAGGAAATGAAACCAAACACAGAGAGCATTTCATATCCTGTTTCCTGCCAGGACATCAAGGAAACAGCCCAGCATGCTGCTGGGATACCCTGTACAGCACTGAAGTATAGCGCTCTGTGTGTGGCCAGGGGGAAGGGAATAGCCCTTGTCCACCTCTCCATTTCCACTTGACCTGTGGAAGTCAAGTCCTGCAACTCTGAGGTCCCTACAGTGGTAGAAGAGTAGTGATGCCCACACATGTCTCACTGAGATTTTGGCGGAGCCCGACAGTCAGACGTTGGTGGCAGGGGTCTCAGTGTATGCCCACTGAATGCCCAGTGTGGCCATTGCTATCTGATGAGAGAACAACCACGGGGTTCTGTGCTGCACATTTTGTGAGCAGTTGTGCATTTTTCTTTGAAGTAGTGCTCTAGTGCCACCTGCCTAACCTCCCCCCACCTGCCAGCATGCTTGAGCCCAAGAAGGTGGACAAAAAGAACATGGTAATCAGAAGGCTGTGACTCAAAGAAAGAAAGGGAAAGAGAAAAAGAAAGAAAAAAACAAGAGAGGGGAAAGGAAAGGAGAGGGGGAGAGGGGGAAGGGAGGGGAGGGAAAGGGGAAACAGGAAAAGGAGAGAGGAAGAAAGGCAGGAAAGGAAGAGGGAGAAAGAGAAGAACAAATTAAGACTGTCAACCACACAGTGGGGGAAGGGGCTGATGATAATAATTGTAAAATGACTACTATTAACAGACATAAAACAGTTACATATTTACAGAGTCCAGAGTATTACACATATAACTTGTGACTTTTATGGAACTGAGGTCCTGGGTTGAATGACCAAGAAGGGCAAAGAGCTTGAGGGGAGACGTTTCATTTCATTTGGAAGTATAAACAAGTGCAGTTATCGACACCTCCACCTCAAATAAGCTGTGGCTACTGCCAGAATGTTTGCTATCTACAGTTCCATGCTTAAAACAATCTAGGGAACTCGCTCATTCATGAGATTCATGACATCATTGGCTGCTTTTAACTCCTCTGTCCAAAGGAGGAATTAAGACTAGGAGAAATGTCCCCTCCACTGTAGGATGTTCACTTGCTGGAAGCAGTTGACAGTTACCCCCATGGTTCAGAAAGCCATGATAGATTCACAGTGAACTTGCATAATATTAAATCCTTAGGGCTGGGGATTTAGCTCAGTGGCATAAGTGCCTGCCTGGCAAGCACAAGGTCGTGAGTTCGATCCTTGGTACTTAAAAAAAAAAAAAAAAAAAGACTACATCCTTGTGAAAAGAAAAGGAAGGCTTGTCCCTCCCTGTAGCTTTTCCTAATAACTTAGCATCAAAATCCGAAGTTAGACAATTGTGATTTTTTTCTTTTGCTTTTGAAGTTTTGAACTGAGAATTTTGTTGCATGTTGTTTTGTTATTTCTCAGTGTCATTCTTTCCTAGCTTTGCTAAGTCAGAAAGAGGGGAAGCAGTTTTTCATCTGCAAGGGGGCTCTGATTTTAGGGGAGAGTCACTGTACCTTGGTTGGTTACAGTTCATATCAGACACCTCGAAGGAACCGACGAGAACTATGTGCCAGGAAACTGGGGCTCCTGCATGTACTTCCCTCTCTCACATACAGACTGTTCTCCGCTTTTGCTCACACCTCAGAAATCTTTTTGTTTCACTTTAATGAGAGTGGTCAGTCTCTTCCAGGACTCAGAGAACAAAGTGATTTCCTCAAAGCCTGTCACCCCAACTGCTGGAGAGTTTTTGTCATATAAAATGCAAAGCATAAACTCCCACAAGTACAAACCTGAGCAGTTTTCTTAGGAGAAAGTGATCTGTCACACAACAGACAAAGAAGAAATAGGAGACAAATGATAAAGGACACGATAAACTTGCTTCAATGGCTTCTGTGAGAACTCAAGGATTTTGTCACTCCTTGGCTTGCTGGAGATCCAGTGTCCTCACTTGAGGAAATGAGGGGAAGATGTGATGTGTATACCCCAGAGGTTTTCTTCCTGGAATCTCCCTTTCTCAGAAAAGTTTTTGCTTGAGGCCATGATTCCACTTTTGTGATGATACAAATGTATGTGTTTGTTTATTCATTCTTCCTTTCTTGTTCCTTCCTTCCTTCTTTCCTTCTGCCTTCACCACCCCACACACAAATATTTATTAAGAGTGTGAGGGACTAGGGACCTGGGGTTAAATGTGAAAACTAGTGTCTTTGGACTCACAGAGCTTGCAGTCTACCACAGAAGCCAGTGATTAATGGGTGGTCACAGTGGTTAACAGCAGACATGGTGTTTCCATGGAGAAAGACAAAGTTCAAGGAAAGCATGACAGAGTGGGTCTCAGTTTTTGTGTGAGGTGAGACAAGACTTCCTGTGAGAGGGAGCATTTAAAGGTGAGACCTGAGGGGAAAGGTCCAGCTGGAGACAATCTGCATGTAGACCTCATACCTTTCAGTACTCGGAAGAGTACTGCATGTAGACCTCATACCTTTCAGTACTCGGAAGAGTCTTGAAGGAGCAAGTGCGTCTGCCTTTGGAGGGTATGAGCTGACTCCATCCTTTGCCCACTTTGGGACCTGCATCCTCTCTGTCTTCCTTCTTTAGGTGTTCAGATAATGGGTGTTAGCCTATTAACTATTAATGGGTGTTAGTCTTTGGTAATTTAAAACTCATCTAAGGCAAGGGAAAGCCTCTGTGGACAAAGGAGGAAGGAAAAGAAAAGATCTCTGAGGTACCCATGTCCATTTGGAGGGAGTACCCTCCACTGTTCCCTGAGGCTTATTGGCTAAGTAAATATTCCTGGGCACCTCCTGCACCTTGGAGGTCTGGGGATGCAGAAATAGGAACAGACTGGCTCTTACCTTTGAGGGTTTCACAGTTGAGGGGAAGGCACGTGAATACCCTGCTGCACATCCAAGTGGTAAGTGCTGCTGCAGAACAGGTGCATGGAGGAAGAAGAGAGATTGGCCCTCTTTGGTGGCAGACTTCAAAGGCAGTGATATACATGCACACGTGCATATCTAGGCATTCTTTAAGAGCAGCAACACTCAGAGTGCGGATATTCCACTGAACGTAACTTAACTCCTTAGATCCACCTCACAGCCAGAGAGGAAAGGAGTATTCTTTGGCTGTGAACTCATGTGTCCCATTAAAATTATAGAAGAAGAGAAAAAGTAGATTGTGGAGAGACTGCCATGTTGGATTGCCCAGATCTCTGTCCATCCCCATCCTGATTGGTTCCCAATATCCTAGTTATTCTCCAGGACTCAAATGTTCAAATGTCATGCTCTTTGAAAAGTCTCCTACCCAAAGAGAATGAATTTCTCTTCCACCTCTATGCGCCCATTCCACAGCAGCACCTACGTGTTGACTTGCAGCAGGTTATGTGCATTCCTGTGATTTCCACTCAACTGTGAAATCTTTAAAGTCAAGAGCCATACCACACCCATTTCTCCATCCCACTGCCTCAAGGAATGCAGGAAGTGATCCAAGAATACTGTTTAACCAGTAAAGCTACAGAAATAATGCAAATATCTTCCTCCAAATAGACACTCATACTCTAGAGGTCCAAAATTTTTTCTTTCTCCTTTCCTGATAGAGATATTTCTTGCCTGATACAACTCATGATGAATCTCTGAGTTTTCTGGGGAAGGAAAGAAAATATGCTACTGGATCCTAGTCCTTTCCCAAATGGTACCTTACAAGTGAAACACACACTGTCCCCAGCAGTTTGTGCCATGCCATGGATTCACACAGATTCTCCCAAAATGCAGTTCCCCATCCCTACAGAGGAGCAGAGCAGCAGACGAGGTGCTGACCACTAGGATTCAAAACAAGCTGCATTTATGTTGCTTCCATCCCTGAGTTGTGAGAACAGCCTATGGTCATGGGCAAGTCAAGAGCAGTCATTAAACCTATTGATAGTGTGAAGTAAAAATATTCATAAAATTAAAACCAATTATTAATTAGAATGCTGGCTATGAAATAGAACCAGCAGGAATATTTTAAAAACTAGTGATGTGTAAATCCTGCAGATTCCTATTTAATTGCTCTGTGATAAGGCCTAAATAAGCCCTCTCTATTTAGTTGGAGGGATAAAAAGATCTTTAAAAAACAAGAGTAGTTCATCAAAGTCAAGGAAAGGTATACACTTGGGCCTCAGGGAGGAATTAAAATCAGAACATGGGCATTTTGTATGGACTTGATTTCTCTTCCTTATGGCCAGTTGGGCTACATGCTCATACAAAGCCTGAGTTATACAATTTAAAACACAAGGCTGTGGTGTTTTAATTGAGGAGCATATGAGTCTGCCATTGTCTGATAGTCATTCCCATCCAAAACATTAGTTAAGTCCAACTCCAGTGCCCATGGAAAGAGTTTGATTGGCTCAGCTTAGGTTAAGTGTTCATGCCAGGGCTATTCCCTGGACAAAGTCCATGGAATCCCACTGTCCAAAGCGGGAAGCTGTCATTGTCACAGTATGGTTGCTGTTGAGCATGGAGAAGGGGCAATGCTAAGAACACCCCCCGTCACCGACCAAAAGCTCTGGTAACAGGTGTCGCGGTAAGAACACAATCGCAGTTCTGCATTTGATAACTGTGAAACCTTGACTCACCAGTAAGCCTTTCTGAGCATCAGATTATTTTTAGCTGTAAAACACAGAAAAGAATAATCTACCTTGAGTTATTTTAATGATTAAGTAAGAGAACCTTTGTAAAGTGTCTAGCAGAGCCTGCTATATAGTGGATGCTCCACTTCCTTCAAAGTCTGAGAAGTGGCTACAGTGAAGCAGGTGGTATAAAAACCATGGCTCTTCACACACCCCACTGAGGAGGGGAAGGGGAAGATGCACCCAGGCTGAACCTCCTTAATGGTGCTGGTCTATAGAATGACAGAAGCATTCTGTGTTTACGTGGTGCAATACGGTAACCGCAGGGTACATGCGGCCACGGAGCACCTGAAATGTGTTTAGTGCAACTGAGGAACTGGATTTTTTAACTTTACTTAGTTTTAATGAATGTGAATATAAACTTAAATAGCCACATATGTTAAGTAGCCAGCAGAGGTCTAGCACAGTGGTTTCCATCCTGGCTACACTATAGAATCAGCAGGAAGATTTTAAAAACTAATGATGTCTAAATCCTGCAGGTTCCTGTTTACTTACTTTGTGATAAGGCCCAAGCCTTGGTTTCTTTGTTTTATTTTGTGGTGTTGTTTTGGTTTGTTGGTTTTTATATTATTTTATTTTGCAGTACTAGGGATCAAACCCAGAACCATGAATGTGCTAGACAAGTATGCTCTAACACTGGCTACTATTCCAGTCCTTAATTTCTTTCTTTCTTTTCCTTCCTGCCTCTCCCCTCTCCTCCTTCCTCTTCCTCCTCCTTTTCCCCTACCTCCTCTACCTCCTCTTCTTTTTCTTTCTTCTTCTCCTCCTTCTCCCTCTTTCTCCTCCTCCCCCTCCTTCCTTTCTTTCCTTCTCCTTCTCTCTCTCTCTCTCTCTCTCTCTCTCTCTCTCTCTCTCTCTCTCTCCTAGGAACTAAACTCCAGGACTGAGCTATATCCCCAACCCCAATCCTAGCTGAGATTTTTGTTGTATTTGTTTTGTTTCCTTTTGCAGTACTGGGGATTGAACCCAGGACCTTTGCACTGGGCTACATCCTCAGCCCCACTTGGCTTTTTGATTTGAGGTAGAATTTCTCTAAGTTGCTAAATTTCTCAGCCTGGATTCAAACTTGTGTTAACACTGCCTCAGCCTCCTGAAGAACTGGGGTTACAGGTATATGCCACCATGCCTAGTGTTTTTAAAAGCTTCCCTGGGGCTTCCCTGGGTTTTTTTTGTTTTTTTTTTTAAGCTTCCCCGGGACTTCTATTCTGAAGCCTGGAATTGAGTATTACCAGCAAGGACAAGGCGAGAGGAAAATGAAGACTCAGGAAGTCTCCGTGGGTCCCCTTTCTAAATAGTTTCCATGCAGCAATTGCTATTTCTGCTTTGGATTTCACTGTACTTTAGGCCAGGTATTTCTGCTGGAACATTCATATTAATCAGCAACATGGGACTTTGGTAAAGAGCGCTGGAGCAGCCATTTATTTCCCTTTCTTTAAAATCTCTTCTTTCTCTTTGCCAGGGTCCGCGTGAGCCAGGACGGGCAGTTTCTGCACTATGTCTTTCCATACCAGTTCCTGGACTCTCCTGAGTGGGAATCACTGCAGCCCTCTGAGGAAGGCCTCTTCCAGGTAACTGGGAGCCCTTGGCAGCCTTGCCTCACCCATCCTGGTGTGATGCAATATGCACGTCTCTGTCTTTCCCTCTCTCATCCTCCTTTGGCCCTTAGCTCTATGACACTAGAGTGGGACCAAGATCGCACTCTGCTCTGCAGACAGAGCCCTGGGATCTGGGTAAAAGTGGGAAAGACAGGGAGGCACTGCTCCCTGACAGGCAGTCATGTTACTCCTCAGACTCGAGCCTTCAGTCACCTCTGGCTGTCTCTCCAGCCTGCCTTTCTTCACACATGTTGCCCCCACTAGCCATGCTGGACTGTTAGTGCTTCCCTAGACACAGTGCATTGTTGTCCACCCCGTGCTTTGGTCCCTACTGTCCTTTCTGTTGAAATGCATTTTCACTTGTAGATGAGAGCCCATGGCCCCTCACTCCCACTGCGAAACCTGGCCGGACCAATGCCCCAGTTTCACCAGCAGCCTCCTAGTCCTGCCTCCTTGTTCTCTTTTCACTCACGCTGCCTGGTACACATGGTGCTCATTGCTCTAACCATCCAGGTTCCTTCCTATCTTCTGCAAGGTGAAATTCTTGGAAGTAAAAATCTGAGCTTCTTCTTCTTTCTGCCCCCAGGATCCAAAGGACAGTCCCTGGGACACATTAGGTATTCAAAAAGGCTAGCTGAACTGGCTGGCCAGGGGGAGGACTCTACTGGGCACTCACACAAATGCTCCAAGGAAAAGGGGATAACTGCTTGGTCCCTGTTCTCTTCTCTGCCAATCCTTTAGATGCTGGCTACTTTTGCCAAAGTTCTTCCTTACTAAGTGGCTAGCATGTAGCAGGTACTGCATACTATATGCCTTTGGGTTAGGTATTATTTCCTCACTTAGTAGACAAAGAAGCTAAAGCCCCAAAACATTATGAAATTCAGCTAGAAAGTGGCAAAGCCCAGTTGCCTCAATCTGCTATTTATGTTCTTTTTTAAGAAGAGAAGGACCATCACAGCAGTAGTGTTTATACTCAAACACACACACCCTTAGGGACTCCCCTGTGCCGATAGTTTGCTGGCACTGGGTTCTGTATGTCTCCTACCACTTTTGTCCGGAGTTCCTCAAGCCAGCACATAAGCCAACCTCAGAACAACACATACCAGGCAATGTCACTTGACCAGGCCTGCTTCCTTCTTCACCCTGACACTTGGCTTTGTGGTGACAGGGCCACCAGCTACAGTTCCTGCCAATCAAAAGCCCACCCTGCCCTCCCCACGCATCTCTACCCTCCCCACGCATCTCTACCCTCCCTGAGCACCCAGTGTTCTCTGTTGTCGGGGGGGGGGGGACTCCCTCAGTCATGGAAATGTCCAAGAGGGCTGACGCAGGGCCTGAGCCAGGCCACCAGGGCTCTGACACTGACGCGGAGGAACAGGTGGTGCAAAGCCAGGTTCTTCCCCTAAGCTATGCTGGAAGGAAGGGCCATGACCCCAGGTGACCTCCCCGCATGGGATGAGTACGGCTGTGTGCCTCCCATTTATATTTTTAGGGTACACCTCCTTTGGGTGCGGTGAGAGCCACACATTCATGATTGGCTATGTAAAGCCCCACTTCCTCTTTGCAAATGTCAAACGTCCCCA
The DNA here is from genome assembly GCA_004027295.1 of Dolichotis patagonum. NCBI lineage: Eukaryota > Metazoa > Chordata > Mammalia > Rodentia > Caviidae > Dolichotis > Dolichotis patagonum. The sequence goes on along the minus strand of PVJX010011988.1, from coordinate 10,652 downwards.
AGGACACAGGCAGGAAGCATTGCACGCAAGTTACCACTATTCCTCCAGTTTGCATCCTGTTTTACAGGACCCAAGGCCTATGTGCATGTTATCTCATTTGATCTCTCCAACCAGCCTCTGAGGTGAATATTAAATTAAAAGTTAGAAAACTTTATGATAAACATGCCCATACATATTTGGGAACCAAGCAAGAAACAGATTTCTGGGCTACCTTTGGAGAACTTTTATTATAGGACATGAGAAAGTGACATTGAGTTGTTTTGCCATATACAAGATTGGTAGTATTCTCTTGATTCATTCATTCAGTTCAGTAATGTTTATTGAGCACTTACTATATACTAGGCACTCACTGTTAAAGGTGTTTGGAATATATCAGTGAACAGAACCAATGAATGTTCCTGCTCTTGTGCAATGTACATTCTAATGAGAAGCATAAAAAATTATCTATAGGATTAATTAATGAGTAAATTATGAAATATGTTACAGAATAATAACTGCTAGCAACAGAATAGTGTAAGGGAGAGATGTTTGCTGATTAAAGACCATAGAAGACCTCGGGAAGCAAGTGACATTTGAGCAAAGACCTGAAAGGGGACAGTGCAAGCCATGGTATCTGGGGAACAGCATATCTGACAGAGGGAAAGGTTGTGAGGTGAGCTGTAGTGCCAAGGGTTAGAAAGGAGGCCAGGACACAGGGAACACAGGAAGGGAGGAGAGAGACCCACAGGAGGAAGCTGAGGAGCTAAGCAGGGGCCAAATCATGGCAGGGCCAGAGCTGGATTTCCTAGAGAGAGCCAGAAAGACATCCCAGGACTTCGGTGTAGGAAGTGATGGAAAAATCAGGGAAGACTGAGGCCTCCGATCTGAGCAACTGGAAGGAGGGAGCTGCTACTCCCTGGGATGAGGAAGGCGGCCGGAGAGCCAGCAGGGGTGGGAAGCTCAGTTTGGGAAGTGGTGGGTCTGCATCGCCTAGGGACAGGAAATGGGGATGTAGAGTAGGCAGTGGGATACCTAAGTCTGGAATTTAGTAATAAGAGCTGGGCTTGAGATGTACATTTGAAAGTGTGGACAGAGAAGGGGTTCAAGAATGGTGTTTCCAGAATTAAGACACTGGAAAGATAAAAGGACGCAGTGAAGGAATCTGAAAGGAAAAAGCAGGAAATTGTCACTGGAGCACATGGCATCTGAGGACCTAGAGCAGGAGATGTGTAAGGGGCAGCAGATAAGAGTGTAAACTGATTGCTGGGTCCTCCAGCTCAGAGGGCATTGGTGGTCTTAACAGGGCAGCACATGGGAACTTGGAGGCACAAAACCTGATGGGCGTAACATGAGTGAGAACAGAGGAATTTGAGACAGTGAGCAGAGATGATTTTTTTCAAGGAGTTTTGCTAACAGGAGCTAATTAGTGAAGTGATAGTTAGCCAGGGAAGTGAGGCAAAAAAGAAGCATTTTCATTTTTTAAATTTTGGTTTTTTAATAGAAGAAGTAAAGGCATGCTTCCAGGAATGCCTGTGACCTTTGTGTTTGGCTTTAAGGGACTGACTTCGCTGAGATTAGCTCTTGCTCAGCCTGATTTCTTGTTTGGGAACTGTTAGTAAGTACTGGCTAAGCTACAGACTATGCTGTACTGTTGTAAATCTTATTTTCAGAATTCTTCTCAATAGGCAACTGTCACTCAAGGATTTGTTTCCTTTTGTGACATTTTTCTCATTTCATCTTCTAATCCTTTCAGTTACTTACAGTGGTCAATAGCAGCTCGACATACTTATCAGAAGCCTTTTCTCTAACTGAACTTTTCCCAACTCTACCCCAGTAGATGATATTTCTTTATTGGTTTTTGTTTGTTTGTTGTTATTTTTGTACCAGGGATTGAACTCAGTACCTTGAGCTTGCCATGCAGATGCTTTACCACCGTGCTAAATCCCCAGCCCTCTTTATTCTTAAAATGAGGAGTCATCTGCATTTTGACCTCTCTTTAGAGCACAGGAACTCCTGACCCCTGCCCTCATCACTTGCCTCAGAACCCTCTGCAGCCATTTCTGGTGTCAGCCGTGCACTGCAGGCTGGGGGCGGGGGGCGGGGGCCCTGGATGTGGAGACCACGCTGCAGCTGCAGGAGGCGATGGGCAACTGAGTGAGTGGCTGAGCCCAGGGCCCTAACGTGGACTCCGCCCATCTCCGTGCACACAGCAGAAGTCATTGTCTGGCCTCTTCCAGGCAAGGCCATGGAAGGGGACTTCAGCAAAAGTGCAGCCACTGGCCAAGCGGCCATTTGTTTCTCTGCACTCAGCCTGGACACTCTTTCCAGTTTAAACCTTGCCTCTCTGCTCCTGACCCTCTCAGGTCACTCTCACTGCCGAGACAGAATGTAGCTACATTTCCTGGCCCCGGAAAAGTCTCCACCATCTTCTGAGCAAAGAACGGTACACTTCCCGCCTCTTCGCGGTTCTGTTGGGCTACGACATCTCAGAGAAGCTCTACACACTCAATGAGAAGCTCTTTGCCAAGTTTGGACTGCGCTTCGATATCCGGCTCCCCAGCCTCTACCACGTCCTGGGTCCTTCTGCCTCAGATGGAGGGCCCGAGTCCGAGAAGGACGAGGAGGAAGGCTTCGAGCCAGCCACGTGCCCTGCTCCAGCGGTGCCCACCTCTGTCCAGCAGCCCCCGCCTCATTCTCCCCATCCAGCTGCCACTGACCTTCCCGCTCCTCTATCCCGGGCCCGGATGTCCAGGCCTGACAGCGGCGTCCTGGGTGAGGACTCCACTAGTCTGGTGCTGGAGGATTTTGAGGAGGTGTCAGGATCAGAGTCATTCATGGATTATAGGAGTGATGGGGAGTACATGAGGTGAGGGCGGAACTAACTTGGGCACGGTCACCGACTCAAGATCCATGTAAGTACAGAGAGGGCAGCTGTGCACTTCCTGCCACCACGAGGCCTTGGCTTAGTTTATAGGGGAAAAAACACTGTTGTGGGGGCATCTCCTCTTAGCAACTCACAGAATGCTGGTGGCACTAATCCAAACTTGCAGGCAGTAACTCACTCGGGGTACATGCAAGGTATGAAGGGATTTCAAAAACTCATTCATTATTAACCATAATGGCATTTGGAAAAGAGGCCGGCGGGCATTTTGAGCAGGCAGATAGATAGCTAAATTATTTTGCAAGGTTGTGCTAATAGCTAAGGTCACCACTGGGGATTTTATTTGTGGCATAAAGGGAAAAAGGAATGCTGGGATGGTTCTACTTCCAACTGCTTGTCTTCCTTGCACAGAGTTGGTTCTAGAAAGCAGTTGTTAGCCCAGATGAGGAGGAGTCTGTTAAAATCACACATTTTTAAAAAGGCTCATGAAGGTGTCGGTCATTCATTCAGGCAGAGGGCTGGAGGCTGATCTGGTTAAACTCCACTGTGACTGGACAGACACAGGGCAGCCCGCTTTTCTCAGCTGCCCACACATTTGAGGGTGGACTGAGCACAAATCTGGGTGTGCCTGACTGTGCGCAGGGTTTCCCCCGCAGGAGTGTGAACGGAAAGGCCACAGTTCTGGGAAACTGCTTTCATGTTTCCCCTGGCTGCCCTCCCAGTGCTGTGACATTTTCCTCTGGGACTCTACCCAGCTGTGGTGGAGGCCTGGCTTTTCCTGAGGGAAATCCCACATCTTCCCTTTGGAAGGCATTTCTAAGTGAAGGGGTTACTAGGAAATCCACCCACCATTGGGAAGAACTGACAAATGTCTTGAGAAACCAGCCTGGGGCAGAAGGCCTCCAGGTTGCACGAAATGAATATATGAATGTATGTATAGTTTCCAAAGCAAGTTACATGAATGATGAAAGAATCAGGAGAGGCAAATGATAAGAGGAAAGAGACGTTTGGCCTTATAGATATGAACTTTGTCATCTTCTGTAGTACAGGGTTCCTGAACCACTGCTGAGCTGATTCTGAGATAATTTCAGGGACCCACCAAGACCCGTGATTGCAGCGTCGGCCCCTCCTCTTGCACAGCCTGCCCTCACGGCCCTTCCCCACCGCCATTCTGGTTGCTAGTCAGTCACATCCTGTGATCCCTCGCTGTGTCCAGCATGCAGACCTAACTGCACCTTCCCTCATCGACACGAGGCCGTCTGCTTTTTCCCTGCCCTTCCCTGTTGTCTTCCCTTTTATTGGTTCTTATTTTCTTTCTTTTCTCTGATTTCTGCCTAGTCCTCAGCTGCCTCTGTCTTCTGCTGTTAAGTGTCCCTTTTCTTCTCCTCAGGTCATGTCTCTCACTTCATTTGGGCTCTGTCTCCTCCTATTTTATTGCTCATATGTTTAGCATACCCATTACCTTCTTTTCCTTTTGGCCATTTTATGGTCTTACCATACCTATTCTTTATCACAAACCACCTCATACTACCTTCTTAATTTTTAATCCCAGAACTTCCAAGATCACTACCCTTTTCTCTATCAGGAGAACTGCTCAAGTGGAGAAGTAACAGTGCCCAGCTTTAGGAATGTTTTCCAATCCTCAGGTGGCAGGCAACACGGCAAACAAGAAGCACCCCAAGACTGTGAATTCCTGGCTTCTATTTGCTATTCTTTGTAGCAAGTATGGATCTGCTATCAAGCAAACCTGTGACTTCGCAAACCATACAACCTCACTGAATCTCAGGCTCTCCATTGAGTTGCTGGGGCTGGCTGCCCCAAGGGACCTTCTGCATTAATGTGAGCAGACAAAGGGTGAGCTTTCCCGAGGCCTGAAGGAGAAGCAGTCAGTCCCCAAGCAATGGACACAAGCTCCAGGGCAGCCGTATGTCTATCAGCAGGAACTCTCTGCTGCATTTTACTACCATTTCTCTGGGACTCAGGACTGTTTGCCTGCGCTGAGGGTGAGGGAGCCTGCTGGGCTAGAAGATGCTGTCATTCTGTACCTGAGAAGAATGTATCACCTGCTATGTGATTACAAACAGACACTGTGTGTGAAAGGGGGTCATTAATATTATCTTGTGAACTGCCTCTTTCTAAATTCAGTCTTTTCTGAAACTTGAGATGATAAAACTCCTGATGTAACATTCTCTAAAGTACATTTGCAGTATATAAAGTACTGGCTTTTGCAGTAGTAGGTGTTTCATATTTGTTTAAGTAACAGAAAGGAAAAATATACTGCTTACTTTTTAAATCATAGAACTACTTGAAAACAGGATCAAATTGGCCAAATTTCATCAGTTTAGACTATGATAATGGGATACTTGAACTTGAGATCTCGTGAAATTGTGTTTTTTAGATACTTGATTTCACATATTTGCCATCGAACCCCTTAGAGGGTTGTTACTATAATGAATAAGAATATTCCCTTATAAACCGATTGGCAGCAATTTATTTTTGTTTCCTTTATAAGGTAGGACACCATTCATTTTCTGTTTTCTGGTTCATTAGTTACCAGGATTTTAAACTCACTGCTATTTGTGTCAGCACAGCACTTACGTGAGAGGCACGAAGCTGGCTGGTTCTGCACTGTCAGGAATGACACCGCCTCATCCTGTGGACGCTGGCGTTTGTCCCTCACACCAATCTGATTTAAGAACAGCTAAAAATAAATAGTCCAAGCTTCCACTGGAGCACTTTTCTGAAGATAATGCATTATCTTCTCCTGGTGGCACCCAAAACTGAACAGAAATAGGAACCACTTATCTTAGCAGCAAAGCAGCACTGCAGGGCGACATATCCACGCAGCTTTCTCACGTGAGCCTCGCGTCACTGGGATTCTTCAACTTAATTCTGTGGGCAGCCTCCACAGCGTTTCATTCTGTGTCTTACTTACAGGAAATGCTTGGTGAATGAGGGACCCACGCTGAATTGCATATTTGTGGCGGTCATTTGAGTTAGATAAAGGATCCACGATCTCAGACTAAATTGGAATCAGCCCAGAGTTTGGCCAATTTTCAGTATGTTTGTTTTCCTGTTGTCTGAAAACTCTGTGGTTTGCACAGTAAATGACATATTCTGTTTATTATATAAAATAAGTGAATGATAAACCAATTATTATATGGAGATAAATTGTGGCTCATGAAAGGAGTCCCAGACCAGGGCATAGTACAAAGGGCCTGAGAACCAACTCAATGTTTACCGACTGTCTAGTGTGTACTTCAGGCACTGTGTTTGGTAGCCATGTGAGAAACAGGTGAAGGAGTCGAAGATATTTCATCTGTAAGAAAAGTACAGCATCTTCAAACATATTAAAAATTGGAATAGAATTTAAGAATTGAGCAGAAGTTGAATTAAATACTCAGAGTGCAAAGAAGGGTTTCAGCTCAGTAGTGATAGTAACATTCACAGAGTAGTAAGTTACTTGTCAGTGGGAGAGGATAAGCAGGAACTAATAGAAATTTTGTTGAGATTTTAGGTAATTCAGGCCCTGGGAAAAGGATACCTTAGATCAATGGTGTAGCATTTGTTTGTGTGTTATTTGTTTTTCTTTTAGCACAAAAGATGTTAACGTATGGGTTGATTTTTCTCAGTTTTCAGACTTAATTGCAGTGTTGGCACTTTGCAATAAATAAGTGGATTTTCGAGTGCAGATTGGGCACCTGTCTCTAAAATGTTCACCGTCACTATTGCTATGCCTCTATGGTTATACCATCTAGGACTCTAGACCTGCCACTAACTGCTGTCAGGAGCAGACTCCTGGTCTGCAGAATGGGGCTAACAAACCTCTGTCCACCTCCTCAGGCTGCTGGGAGGGTAACTGAGATAAAGTATGTAAAAGCAGTTAGTAAGCTGTAAGTGCGAGTGAAGTGCGTAATGAAGATGGAAACTGTGGTGTGCACGGTTGTTCACAAGTTCCCCTTACCCCATTGTGCGCTGCCTGTTAGAGATACAAGATTCTCCTCATTTCTCCCAGTCTGGCTTTCCGGGAAGGTGTCAGCTGGCAGAATCCCCTGATAAAAGGACTCACCCAGAGGTGCAGGCTGGAAGAGAACCTGTCTCCTCAGCTGCTTGGCTGTGACCTGTTTTCCCGGGTTTCTTCAGGAGGAGACAGTTCTCAGTCACACCGTGTTCTTACTCTTTCCCTCAGAAGGAACTGCAGAGTGCCTTGGTGGCTGGCACTGCAGTGGGCAGCTCTTCCCTGTGGAACCTCTGGGAAGATTCCCTGGTAGAAACCCTGCCCTGGGGTCCCCAGTGGTGCCACCTCCTCCTGCCAGGGGCCTCCTGCATCAGCCGAGCGACCAAAGGCTGGTCCTCCTGAAGCCCCCCACAGCCCCCAGGCTCCTCCTCCATCTTTGTTGTACAGACCTCATTTTGCTAAAACTAAAAGACAGCAGTCTTACAAGGTCACCAGCAGTCTTACAAGGTCACCAGATTTCAGTATGTTTTCTTTTCCTTCCTCCTTCTCCTCCTCCTCTTCCTCCTTTTTTTTTTAGACAGAATCTTGTTATGTAGTCCAGGCTGACCTCAAATTTGTAATCCCGCCTCCTGCCTTTGTCCCCAAGTGCTGGGATTACAGCATGTGTCACCATGCCTGGCTTCATTTATTTCTTAAACTCACCCAGTTCTATAGGTTGCTCATAGGAAACAGCAAAAGGGGACGTCTTGGTTTCCTCATCTGTAGAATGAGAGGATCAGACGAGGTAACCTCAAAACTGACGCACTCTGAGATTGTAGAATGAAAGGGTTCAGAAGCACCACTGCCCCTACGATGGCGGGCCTTCGCCACGGTCATCACTGGTAGGGAGGAGACACAGAAAGGACCCTGTGAACGTGGGCAGGCCGTTCAGTGCTTAAATCCTTCCTCTTCTCCTTTCCACAGCCTCCAGAAGCCCTCTCCAGAACTCCTCTCGAACGATGGCCAGGGTCTGGGCCCCTCTGGCTCCAGTCCACACTCCTGAACTCTAAGGATCCCCGGGAGGTCCTCTTCCATGTGGCCAGCACAGCTGTCTTGCACGTTCACATGACAGTCACTGGTGTGCACACCCTTCTCACCGCTGGAAGACTCGGGCAAGGCAGGTGTGGGTTCAGGATGCCCGCGCCACTGCTGCTGAGCGACGCTGCAGAGCCGGCCTGGGGGAGCTGACCCTTAAGCGGTCCCCGGTGAGGCCCAGACGCTGTCCTTGCCTAGCTGAGACCAGCAGCAGCCACTTGCTTGGCCGCCAGGAGCCTCCCCGCAGCCGTCCGTCTGTGGAGTATAAGTCCCACCTCACAGGGCTCTTGTGAGGATCCAGCGCGCTGATTGTAGGTGACACACCGAGGCACGGCGTGGCACCTACGAAGCACTCAGCAGATCACTCCAGTTTTCCCCGGTGGCCCCTTTTTCCTTGTCCAGTGAGATTCCATTTACAGAAGCAAACATTTAAATACCTAGTTTTGGGGCCGGGGATATAGCTCAGCAGCACAGTGCCTGGCTGGCAAGTGTGAGGTCGTGAGTGTGATCCCCTGAACCCAAAAAAACAAAACAAAAAGCCTAGTTTTCCCTTAGACTTTAAATTCAATTTAAAAATCTATTGTTCTATTTATGAACCTAGTATTGGAAAATAGCTTTTATAAGAATATTTTACAGACTCAGATTTCCTTAAACATTTAAAAGTGTATTTATAAACTTAATATAGTCTCTTTTTTTCCCCTAAATACATCCATCTGTATTCCAGTTATCCCTTACCCCTGTAGTAATGATCTAAAATGGTCCTAACAGTTCCTTTTGCTCATGAATGTGGGCCTGGGGTCTGCAAGGTGGTCCTCACTTAGGGCTTCTTGTGCTGTTGCTCCGTCCACTAAGGCTGGGCTGGAATCATCTCAGAGCCTCCTCACTCATCTGGGCCTACACTCGCAAAACTCACACAGCCAAGGTGTGGAACTTCTGGAGAAACTTTCTCTCCCTCCCACCCAGTCCCATCTCAATAGCTGGTTCATTTTTGTTGCTGTATAATACTCCACTGTGTGAATATACCTCTGCACTCATTTATCCAGTCTACTATTGATGAGCATTTGGGTGATTTCCAGCTTGGGTCAATTGTAAATAATACAGCGGTGATGTCCTTGCATGTTTGTGTGGGTATGCATATGTATGTAGTTCTTCAGTGTATGCCTAGGGGTGGACTCTGTCAGACACTGGCTATGTGCATGTTCAGCTGTAGTAAATACAGCTGCACAGTGTTCCTAAGCCTGGTATTGATTTCCATTCCCTTTAAAGTATTAATGGGAAAGAACCCCAGCTGCTTCCATCCTCTCCAATAGTTGTCACTGTCATTTGTTTTTCCATTTTACCATTTGGGCACAGTTAGTAGAATATCATTGTGATTTTAATTTTCACTTCCCTGATGAATAATAAGATTGAGAAGCTGTCCTTTCTTTCATTTTTTTTGTCACATGAATACCATCTATTGGAAACCATCTATTCTAGTTTCTTTATCTGTATCTATCTAATGTCTCCCGTGAGTTAAGGATCAAGATTCCTCATTTTCCATGTGGATCTAAGTGACTGAGCAGTGTTATGAAGTTGAGTATTCTACTCCCACTAGTGTTCACTGTCCCCTTTGTCAGAAATTAGATGTCCTTACATTTGGAGGTCTGTTTCTGGATCTTCTGTTCTACTGACCTATTTTTCTGTCCTTTGACAATACCAATTTGTACTTATTATAGCTTTTTAATAGACTTTGACATCCCCAGACATTTTTCCTTTTCAAGTCTTGGTTATTCTTGGTGTTTTCCTCTGTGTTTTCATATAAATTTTAGAATCAACTTGTCAGTTTTGACCAAAAAAATAGACCATCTAGGATTTTTTTTCTACTAGGGATTGACCACAGGGCATTTGCACTGACTGACATCCTAGCATTTTTTCATATATTTATTTTCATACAAGGCATCACTAAATCATTAAGTTGCCCTGGGCTGGGCTTGAACTTGTGACCCTCCAGCTCCAGCCTCCCAAAGTTCTGGGAGTACAGGTATATGCCATTATGCCCAGCTCTGCTAGAATTTTTATTAGAATTGTATTTGCAGTATGGATCAAATTGGTAAAGAATTGATATGTTTCCATCTATGAGCATAAGTTCATTACTTCATTTGTTTTGGTCTTCTTTATTTTCTGTCAAGAATATTTCATGCTGAGTTTTTTCAGAATACTTATTTCTACATATTTTTAAAGTTTAACATGATTCTAAATGCTGTCATTTAATTTTTTACTTACTAATTTTTATTGCTGTATGTATAATACAGTTGATTTTTAGACCATCAGTGATCTTGATAAATTCACTTATATCAATTTAAATCATTAATATATAGTTATTTTCTTTATTTTCACCTTGTACCTCTCTCTTCTTCCTTCTCCTCCTCTGGTTCCTTATTTCACTGGGTGATGCCTACAGTATGAAAATGAATATAAACAGTGGTAGAAAGCATCTTTTTCTTCCACCTGACCTCTAGCAAAACATTTTCAGTATTTCACCATTTATATGATATGTGGCAGCAGGTTTTTAGACTGATTTTATCAGATTAAAGAAGTTTTATTTTATTCCTAATATGTTAATTTAAAAATTGTGAATGAATAGTTCACTTATCAAATTATTTTCTGCATTCATCAAAAGTATTTTTCTCCTTTATTCTGTAAATGTTGTAAATTATACAAGCAGATATGCAAATGTTAAAAAAGAAACACTTGCTCTTTGGGACCCGAAACTCTCGGACC